>NLAC01001951.1:0-25631 GCA_002374635.1 Metschnikowia sp. 04-218.3
ATCCTTCTCCACCTATTAAAGGTATATCCACAAATCTCATGTTGGCAGGACTTTAGAGTCTCTGGAATGAAATTGGGACGAGCAAGTCGAATACTCTATCAAGACCATGAAGAATGCTTCGTACACCTATAGGGCTCGAAAGATTGATGATATCGAGCCTATGGAGAACACGATTCAGAGCATCAAAGGTTTTTACAAACACCTCAATCTGCACTTCAAGGTAATACAGTTTAAGACGCACCCTTTTACTCAGCTCGATCAAGAAAGTGCGGTGAGAACTGTATCCGAAACAATGGTCTATATGGCGGGGGAAATGTTAGCGAGGGCGCGGATGTTTTGCCAGATACGCATACAGTCACATCCTTCAGTACCCACAAAGTAACTCCATACATACCTAGAAGCTTGGTCACCTCGGCTTAGAGACCAGGAATGTAGACCACTATCTTCATGAAGACTGACTTGGATCATTTGCCAAAACAAGGGACAGATCTCCAGGACCATATGGGTTACCATACTCGTTCTGAAAAAACGTGGTACTGCCACGGTCCGTTACTTGTTGAGGTTGCTTGTAATTTAGAAGACAGCATCATTACTTAAAAATAGGAAGTGCCCATTACGTTTTATTTCAAAGAGTCCGGGAGCTATGAACATCAAGAACTTCCGGTCAATCTCGTTGACAAATACGGCCTTAAGGATTATCTGCCGCGTAATCAACTTTCGATTGCTTGATGTTGCAGATACGCTTATTGGAAATTACCAGACTGGGTTCATTCCAGATGAAACAATTTACCTGAACATCACGCAGTTCAAGGAACTTGTGAGGGTGTGGCGGGAATCAGGCAACTACAAGCAAGATAGAAAAAGGACCTTATCGAGTTGCGCATTGTGGACTATGTGTATGGCTGCATTCTAATAATGCATTCCGAAAAGGCCTTCGACTCGGTCTCTCATGAGTACATTCAGCAAGTTTAGAAAACAAGAGGGATTTCTCTTGAGATCAGAGCTGCAATCATGACAATGTGGACCAAACAGCCTGCTCAGATATACATCAATCGAACAAAGAGTGGTACCTTTACTTTGAGCAGATGGATTGTGTAAGGCAAGCCTTTTTCTCCGTTCCTTTTCGTGTTGGCCATTGAACTGTTGTTATTCAAACAAAATACTAAGCTGGGAGGGGTGTGGCCACGTCATAGCACTCAATACTTTATAGTGCAACCTACGGGTTTTCAAAGCCAATTATTTGATTGTTTAATGTAAAGGGAATTCTGATCTTTGTCTTCGCTTGAGTTGTTCGATAATCCATAAGAACCACATACACTCCTAGCCCTCAAACTCCTTTTGAATGGGGTTTAGACAAAACTTAGACTATTTTATGATTATCCTTGCATAACAATCATAGCGGAAAATTTAACCGATTGTTGTTATATACAGTATATTGTTGGTGTATGGATTTCGCGTGCTGATCTGATCGCACCATGAGAGTGGGAAGTCTGCGTAAAGGCTGAGTGCTCTAGAAGTAGAATCCTTAATAGAGAAATCTGAGGGGTGTACGACTCTTTTTTTTCAGTCACAAAAATTTCCCATCGTTGACTGCACGTGATGCTCTTTCATTTGTAGCCATTCAATACGCGATACGGGGCCATGTTATCAGCAAATCCAGAAAATACTTGAGTGGCTAAACAAGTGACTCCATAATAAACTGATGATTCAGAAGAAAATTGGGATTTTAGTGCATCCACCGCTTTTTAGGGATTTTGCAAGTCCAAATCAACAGTGAGTATACACGTTTTACCAACAAATAGCAAATACCAGCTGGCTTAACAGTGGCATATCCAATAAATCGCACCTGCAGTGAAAACAATAGCCTGACTAGAATTAACATACTTGAAAATGATTGCCGTAAATTTGATCATAATGGTGTGGCTGGAGTGTGCTTGGTGTCGAGCAATAATAAGAGAGGGAATGAGAGGTGTCCTTTAGTCGCGAAAGATGCTAACCGTCACGTGTCCAGGAGCCGCAGCTTGTGAGCCACTATGACCCTGCCACGAACTGCAAAATGAACGTTCAATTGAGTAGCAAATTACTTAGTATTTCACCTAGAACGTCCATAGCCTGGAATTCTTGAAGACCCTGAAATCTCGTTTTATCTGATGTCCATTTCTAAAGATAAAAAAAAGGATGTCTTAACTTTTCTGGTATAGTCTTATGGTTCAAGACAAATATTATTTTCAATTAAAATAAAATGATAACCCTCAAATTCATACTACAAGGAGTTCATAAAATTGTCATGATCTAGCTGGGTAGAGTGTACAGATCAGCTGCAAAATGCGCACTATGCACTCTCCATGCCTGCATTTACGTATTTGCAGCCAAAAAGACCGATCTGCAACAAGCATCGGTACTTCAGATGATTGGCTTCTGTGCCCAGAAGGCAAAGCAGCAAGTTCAATGTGATTCTTTGTTAGTGAATTAACTTTCGGATCTAAGGGACAAGTCTAGCTTGATCTCTTATTTTTAGAGATATTACACCAGCAGAAAAGGCAACATGAATATCCAATAATTAGTTCTCTAGAAAGATAATTCATATGTGCGACATTTTTCATCTTGTCATGACATACATGATTGTGTGCCCGGATGATCTGGCACTTTCTTTATCTGAGGTATCCAGCTACTGGTGCATTCATAAATCAACCCATGGATTATCTTTCTCAAACATGATTCGAAACTTGCATTATCTGGAGCGGGCATCATTCGATACCTGCATGACGATGTGTTGCAAGGTATGAGCAATTCCAAGCTTGAATTTGGTCTCTGTAGGCTCAACAGAAAATTGCCATAAGAACAAATGATCATATGTCCAAATCTATTTCCATAATACATCCCGGAGAGTGGTATTAAGTTAAAAATAACTGCTGGAAAGAAGACCCATAGAAACTTTGGGTATGCTCATGAAGTGGTAGCTAAGAGGTAGGTCACAATCAATTAATTAAATTTCATATTCCCTGATGCTCGTACAGAGTGAAACGGAATTACTTATAGATCGGTAAGGATTTGGTCTATGTCACGCTTTGTCGGAATTATGAAAACTCCATGACCATGTCCTGACCATGCAGCCTGCAGCTCTGCAGCTCTGCACGATTATCATTAATAACTGCTCCATCGGATCAGCTGCATTGTTCGCACTTTGCTGCATCAAAATGACATTGTCACTTATTCGGTTGGTTATTCGTTTCCTCATTCTTCATTGGGTCATCCTAAAGGTATGGCTCATTATCATACACGTCACACCTCATTATTCTTTGGCATATGCCCCTCATTGATGTAAATGACACACTTCCCCATATAGTCTCATACATATTCTACAAGTACCTCATGAACATCGTTCCCATAATACCCAATGTAACGTGATCCTATGAACCCCTGCGGTGAACTCTTTTTGAATGAAGCTGTTTATTCAGCAAACGCAGACAATGGCAAAGATGGTTTTGCCGAATTCATGCTTCTGTCGTAAGTCAAGACGTAGAGATTCACCGGAAGACAATTATTAATTCACTTAGGAGCTCCGTACAAAACCCTGCGATTTGTGGTACCCCGAAATCCACACCAATGAAACTTACCCAAGTTCACCTTATAATTACTATCCAATTCCAAGGATACAGGGATGACTATGTGACCGAATACGAAGTCACCCTCGGAAACTCCTACCATTTCCACCTCAGGTTTCTGCGTGGTAAACGAATAGTTACCATGTAACTTGAATTCAATGGGGACCACAGCAGGGTCATGAATAAAATGGCTCATATGTCCAGGCTGTTCTCTTACTCATTTGGAAGTGCGACAAAAGCACCTTATTGATATTTGCAAAGAAGACCCATGGGAGCATTGGGGGTTCCACGCAGCAGCAGCAAGAGAGGCAAAAATCAATTGGGGTAATTTCATCATGATTTGTAAACTCTAAAATAGGGACAAGTAACTTTGTTTATAATAATGTCGTGCATTTTGGAGTTATATAATCCTATGGTCATGCCCTGGTATATACACACCACCCGCACAAGTCCCAATTCTGATACGTGACAGCAAGTATATGTTATCATGACATCAGTTTTCAGTCACCAAAATGTTTGGAATGCCTAGACGAACCGCACCCAATTCCCGTCACATCCCGATACTTGGCTTAGATTCAAGTATACCGTTTATGAAAATGTCACACTTTTCCTTGAAGTTACTCAAAAAGGTCAACACTTCCTCACGTTTAATTTGCCCATTATAGTGAAAGTTACATCGCTTCGTAACCATATCCCCATGACTCTCGCCTGCAGAATATGTTGTAGGACGAGAGACAAATTTAGTTGATCTGTAAAAAGGCAAAATGTAGAGCTCAACCTCATGACAATAATCCGTTCCTTTGCCTCGAATTCGCTGCAAAACCTTGTGAGTTGATCCGCCCATTAGACTACACATGTAGAACGGACCCGAGCTGACCCTTCCATTCTTACCCAAATTCAAAGTTTTAGGAAAGACTTGCGGACCGAACACGAAATCATCTTCGTAAATCCCTGCAAATTGCGCAATATTATCTTGCCTAGTGTAAGCATAATTGTATTGTAAATTAAACTCCACAGGCTTAGTCGTCGAGTTCCCATAAGTAAACATGTACACATCTCCAAACTGCCTTTTAGAAATAATACCAGTGAGCGGCGTGAGGGTGCCATTGAATTTTGTAAAGAATGCACAAGGGAATTTTGCCCACGCAGTTGCAGCGACGACGAAGGCGAAGAGTAATTGAATTGTTTTCATGATACTTTATGATGTGCCTTGAAAGAGGAACACTGCTTTTTTATAGAAATGCCAAGGCTATGGGGACTTTGGTGTCACGCAATTATTTCTGAACAAAAGCCATAGGAGATTGTGACCAGTGACGCCACCATTATCGTTTTAGGAAGTTTAGCCCCATTCATACGTACCTGCCCCTATTCATAACAATGAGTCAGTGTGATTGTCTGGAACATAGCCATGGTAAATAATGACTCATCAAAACAAGACTTCACAAATCCCAAGTTCGCAGTCTGGGTGCTTCTATTTGCCGCTAATTTGTTTGTTAAAGCCTCTTGGCAAGCCACCCGATTTCTTGGGCTTGCTTTTTTTCGGCTAAGGTTGCCCATTAATGTAAACGTCACAATTTGTTTGACAGCGACTCCAAGTATCCTCAAGGTCTGCATAAATGTTTTCCCAAAGTAATGAACGCTACATGGCTATGCAGTTATTGGCAGACAATTAGCCGGCGTGCATTTTTTGGAGGCACATATCCAGTGAAAGGATTCATGGCAGATTCATAATCCAAATTTGAGGAAGAGGGGCTTTATTACCAGTCACCCATTCGTCTTGGAAGAATCCCACATAAATTCAAGCGGTACTCGAGGCTTAGCTGTCTTCTGAGATGAACTCAGCAAGGTCAGCCAGTATAAAAAAATATGGTCATATATTCAAAGCCCTGTGGTTATCAGCTATTGGTGATTAGCTTTGTAGCAGTTATAGTACTGATAAATGAAGAAGGTAAAACATTTCCGAGATAATTTTCGAGACCGGCATGATCTACCATTGAGTTTGGCAAAAACGACTCATTGGGACTTGGGTGTGCCAGGTTGCGGCGGTAACAAGGGAGACCACTATGCCTAGGTTCTGATTTAACACCATTAATAACATTTGCATCTTTACTTGCAAATACCACCTCAACTTATAGCGAAGTCAGTCTGGAATCAATTCTCGCAAACTATCTTTGTCAGCAGTTTTGAAAACGGAAATACGAGAATATGTGAATTTCAACGTGGTGCTCATTTCTCATGATTACTTTTAAAGAATGGATGTTATTCTGTCAATAAGAGTCGCACGGGGAATACATGTCTCGTGCCGGTAGACGTGTTGCGCTCATGTTTAGGCTACGTTAAAGGCGAACTTCGAACTGCATTTTCTGTAATAGTACAAGATTTGTCCCTTATCATATTGTCTTACAGTGACGTCATGTCAGGCAGGATGACCTAAAGAGGCTTTAATCGACGATTTCTAGTTTGTCTAATCAAATTAATTCCGGATTCGTCCGACCTGAGGTACGAGAGATTATACAAAATGGATAATACTGCTGCTAAAAAATAGCATTTGTGATGGCAAAGTGGGTTCCGGATTGATGAAGTTTTACTGTGTAAAAGAAGGAAACATGCAATGCTCATAAATACAATTTTATAGCTGATATTTGTGAGTCGTTATCTCAGTTTAGTCTTATTGACGTATTGGTTACATCAAGAAACTGGACTATTGACTGCAATACTTATGTCTTCTTTTATCAATGTGGCCGAGATTATATTAAACCGACGGATACCACGTCTCAAGAAAATGGTGGAGAGGTCTGTTGTCGAAACAGAGTTCTTTCTGGATGCCCATCGACCTTCTTCCACGCCTGAATCTCTTAATTGTCTCAAGTATTTGCTTGACCTCAGAGACTCATTAGTGAATTATCTTCTGGTACCATTTGCCCTCTGCCATCTCCTTCATTAAAGTCTCGCTTTGTGGATCATAAGGCAAGAAGTGGTAGTTACCGGGTGTATAATAAAGAGGTTCGCGTGGACTGGACGCAAACTTTCTCCGGTTCCATGTTCAAAATTCTCTTGGGTCAAAGGATCCATTTTGAAGCTTGAAAACCAATCCGATGATTTGGAAGGATTGCTCGACGACACATTCGTTGTCAGGAACCCCACCGTGCCGCATGCCGTACGTCTTGTTATTGAAAGCGAGTTTGGCTTATATCATGACTTAGACAACTTTAGATATGTACGCATGGTCAAAATGGCACGATTTCTCCGCATTACCTTGCGGTGAGCACCCAGAAGGAGTCATATTGTTCTGCAAAGATAACCAATGAATAGTTGAAGTCAGCCCGTACAGTAGCAGCATCGAGAAAGGCAGCGACGAATCGGGTTGATTTTATTATTGTGTTTCACTAATAGAGACACTTTGCCTATTTATTAGGTCAGTCAAGGGAGTAAAATACTCACCAATTATCTTTGGAATAACGAATTTTGTGATCTAAAATACTTCTTCTGAAGAATCAAGTAAGTAATCAGGCCTAAACCAGGTCATTCGGATTACTTCTTCCGTTTCTCCTATATCAAACTAGTTTAGGACACGGCAACGTACTAGTAGTTAAGTGATTTGGGAAATCGGGAATACATGACTTAATTGCACATGACCAGCAGATGAGAACTTGAGTTTGGCTTTATTTTCCAATAAGAGAGGTATCCAAATGTCGTCCCATCACTTCAAATAAGGAAATCACGTTATCGAGTAGTTGAGGCTGGAGTAATATTCTGCAAAGGTGATCGCTATGAATTAGTGTGAGTAACCATAGAAGTCAAACTAGTAAATTTTTTTTAGTCTTTATAGTTTTAATTGGCTCCTTAATAATTTTCTTGGGTATGATTTGCAGCCGAGGACTTGTGGCTGCGCTGAATATATGCACACGGCTGATTTCTCAATAGTACGTCGCGTCACGCCGCATACCTTGTCAAAGTCGTGTTTCCACAGCTGGGACACCAATTATGTATAAAACAAGAAAGTACTACTTTGGTGGTTTGAAAGGATGTTCAGGAATATATTGGTCAGGTTGAAATTAGATACTCTTTTAAATCTGATTTTTGCATCCATATTTTACTTCATAAATTTTGATCGCACTTTTGCCCATATTTATCTCATACTGTGCATAACTTCAGATTAGGAAAAACTGTAAAAAAAAAAAATCCAATTTAAAAAGGAATGTTTAAAAAACGATATTTTATCCTGGCTTGTAAATGTAGACTGATTTCTCTACACAATGACGTTCGCCATACACAAAGATATGACCCTGCCTGTTGGATACACTACAAGGTTCAACCATTAGGATTCTATCTAGACCTTATGATCAGAATCACTCTCATCAAACACTCAAATATGATGACTCTATAAGGGAATTTAATATAGTGAAAATGGTACACTTTTGTGCAATGTTTGTTTGTAATTGGGCTAGTGTCAGATTATCCTGCACATAACGAACTAAGTACATTAACTGTCAAATAAGTCATCAACCAATCGACCCTTACTTAACTTCAATCAAACTAGACCATAGTGTAAAAGGCGTTTAAGAGTTAGATCCTTGATCTTCGTTTCCAAAAAAAGAAATTGTGCCTATCGTCAGATCTGTGAGTAACCGGTTGGTCTTACTCCGGGGAAGTGGGTTTCCAACAACAGAAATCGGAAGTGAAGATTCCATCCAGAGACCTTGCTTGGCTGGTTAAACTCTGGCTGCTAACTTCGAATCTTCGTCAACAATCGTAACAAATTTGTGCACCAAAAACTCCATAAATTGACGGCACTTGTTCGTGTACTTCACATCCAGTTCACGACAAACACCTCGACAACCACGAAAAAAGTATAAAAGTCTGACTTTCCCCTTCAATTCTTTTTATCATCAAAAGCTATAAATTTTACTCACTCACTCATCATGAAATTCTCTCTCCTTACTCTCGCTCTTCCTGCTGCTTACGCTGCACCTGCTCAACCAGATGCTGAACAAAATCAAAAGATCGTTGATGTTATTGGAAAATGACTAATAATTTACTTCTTTTTACTGAAAAGTTTGCTGAGATGAACGGTGTGTTATTGGAAGATACGGTGACTGTGCCTGGTGTTACAGTCAAGTCAAATAATCCAAATAGAATGGAGAGAAGAGGCTGGACTGATTATATTCCTTTGGTCAAGAGTCTTACCAAAAATGTCTTGGTGGGTTTGGGTGAAGTATTGGATGTGACTGGTTTTGGGCAAGTGGCCGATATCGTTCGCGTGGTCGGAGGCTTCTTGAAAGAGTACCTGAAGACCATAACCACATTGGAATTTTGTCCCTTTTCTTATCTAAATAAAAAGCAATACATCAACAAAAGAATCACTCCGTAAATAATTGAGTTACATCAACTGAGTAGTTCAGTAAAGTGATACATTGTCAAAAGAGTGGAGGATTGCAAGGACGGGACAGATCTACAGCCATTGAATAGAAATCAAACATAAAAAACTAATGTCTCCTAAGAGCTTGGAGAAAACTTTATATCGAAACAGCCAAAGTGACTATAACATCAAAACAGCCAATCCAAGCATGTATACACCAATGCTCCTCTGGGAAGCCAAATTGGCAAAAGCAGGAAATTCTGTAATGGTGTTAGACGTTTTGTTTGGCTTGAAGCTAGACTGTCCTACCGTGGGCCCCAAAGGTATTTTTGCAGTGGATGTGCCTAGCGCAATTTCGGCACGGTATTCCGATGCGGAGTTTCCAACAGTGATGGTCTCAGCAACCACACCAACTCCGGCGACGCTCAAGGTGGAACCAGCAGTGTCCGTCACAGTAGAAAGGTGACATACCGCTTCACAGATAGAAAGTGTGTCTGTAGTTTTTTCTGGGCTGTAAGTGGTATAGTCGGTATAAGTATTCCATGTGGTAATGACTGAAGTATCCTCACACTCGGTACAGATTGTGGCAGTGGAAGAAACTCTCTTGGTAGAGAAAGAGGTCCTATTCGGCCCTATAAGAACTTCGTTAATGTTCGAAGCATCAGATACGTAGTTGCTTTCAATGTCATAATCGCTGGAAGAGCTTTTAATCACACCCACCAGCTTGGAAGAATCAGGGGTTTCCAAGGATTCGAGAATACCAAACCGGTTTGCGCTAGAAGACCTAGTTCCATCAAAAACCTTTAGCCCTGATGATATGGGCCTACCAGGAGTAGGCGATACAGCCGATTCAACAGTTCCCAAATGTCTGAAGACGGGCAGATTTCCCGATACGTTGGTCGAGGAAGACTCGGGAATGTCGAGCTTTGCAGCATCATGTGAGGATACATTGACAGATGCAGAAGAGTTTGATAGCCTTTCAGACCCAATATTTGGCTGGGAAGCATTCTTCGATCGCATACGAGGTAAAGTGTTCTGCAACAAACGCAAAGTGTTCATCTCGCCTGGCTTCCCCTTCTCTGTAGGTTCAGCTGTAACATTCCCACGATTCTCATCAACACGTGCCTCATGAAAGTGAGGTAACTGTTTTCTGAGTTTGTGTTCTCCACCAGACGTAGTATTACTAGCACTGTCAGGCTTGCTAGAATTGCCGGATTTGCTAGCACCGACAAAGCCATCACAGCCGTCAGTATTGGGCTCAAACTTATTACATGATGCGTCTCTTTCGCCAGATGTACCATCACCACTATTGTCGGAGTTACCGGAAACATCAGAATTGCCAGAGTAACTAGCATTGTCGAAATCAACAAAAATGTTAGGCCCAACAGAGACACCAGAGACACCAGAGACACCAGAGACACCAGAGACACCAGAGACACCAGGAGTACCAGGGACACCAGGAGTACCAGGGACGTTACGGTCAACAGTTGCTTCGATAGTAGTCTGATCAGTGACAGGTAAAACTTCTTCGTCGAACTTGGTCTTAGGTTTGCTAGCATTGGCACTGTTACTAGAGTTGTCAGAATTCGTGAGGTTCTTGCCACTAGATAGGTTTGTTGTGTCCATTGTAGTGTTCCTGTCATCAGCTTTCCCAGAGCCATCAACATGGCCAGACCCACCAGAGACATCAGGGATGCCAGGGACGTTACGGTCCACAGATGCTTCAGTAGTAGTCTGATCAGTGACAGGTAAAACTTCTTCGTCGAACTTGGTCTCAGGTTTTCTAGCATTGGCACTGTTACTAGAGTTGTCAGAATTGCCAGAGTTGATAGAACCACCAGAAACGTTAAGAATTTCAGAAACTCCAGTATTATGAGGATTGGTCAAATTAAGGTCACTTGATGAGCCAATTTTGCCAGAG
Source organism: Metschnikowia sp. 04-218.3 (assembly GCA_002374635.1). NCBI lineage: Eukaryota > Fungi > Ascomycota > Pichiomycetes > Serinales > Metschnikowiaceae > Metschnikowia > Metschnikowia sp. 04-218.3. Next base: position 10,886 of record NLAC01001951.1, read on the forward strand.
CTACCTGATTTGTCAGATTTTTCAGAAGCGTCGGAGTTAGTCAGATTGTCACGGGACGTATGGTTGTCACCAGATGTATGGTTGTCACCAGATGTATAGTTGTCACCAGATGTAGTGTTGCCGTTATCCGAATTGCCAGGGTTTTCAACAACGCCACGATTGGGTTGATACTTATCATGTGGTTGGCTCCCTTTGCGATCATTATCAGAACCCACAGAAGTCATACCACCATCACCTATTAACTTAAATTCATTGGTCTTAGGTTGGATTGGATTAACCGAATTTGATTGTCTTTCGTTACTAGTATTACCTTTGAAGCCGTCCTCGCTAGTGGTCAGGATGTGGTCAACATGGGTACTCGAGCCGAGGTCTTCTGATGTTAATGGGTGCTTATCAAGTTGTCCTGAGAATACCACTTCCTTGGTTTTAGTATTGCTGTGATTAGCAGCACTGGTATTACCAGGGGGAAGTAGGAATTCTTTTGGGTGAGAGTCTGCGTTGCCATTTGCAGCATCCTGAGTGCCGTGATCAGGCATAACCTTAGATACAGGAGCACTAAGATTAAACGAATGGTCTTTAGCATTGTTTAGAACCTGGTCTACTGTTTTGGGAAGAGTTTCAAGCCCAATCCCATTTCCAGTAGATTCCGTTCCAGACGTAGATATCTTTGTATCAGGTTCAATTTCACGCGGAAGTTTGTGGTCAGGCACATAACTGTCTACCTTCCCCACGATAGTCTTGCTAATTCTGTCGTAAGACCGGAGATAAATTTCCACTTCAGGACACGTCGACTTCCCTTCGTAAATCAAAAATTCGTTTTCATGGGGCATAGCGCAGGCGTGAAAGGAACCAGTTAGAAGCTTCTTTCTACTGTCAAATTTCAACTTAGTCCAAGGGACTCCAGGACCAAAGACAATAAAGCCATCCAAAAACCCCACATTTCCTGGGGTGGATGTGAATTCAGTACTAACGTAGTCATCTTGCAAATTGAACACCACTGGGTCTTTTTCTCCAAAAAACAAGCTACTCAATTGTTCTTTATAAGGCGCACCGGAAAGCTGCTTCTCGGTGCCATTGAACGCTGCAACGAATACCAACAGATTGTCAGAGAGCGCCTCAAATGAACCGATATTTGTAGTAGAGGTAATGGAAGAATCGAGAGAACTTAGAGATTTCCCAATACCAATTTTCCCTCCCCCAGAACCTTCTTGCTCATGACTTCTCTCGGTTCTATCAATACTAGAGGGAGCTGCGCTGCCTGGAGGTAAGAGGTAAATATCCACCTCCAAACAACACTCATAATTCCTGAAGGCATCTCCAATCTCAATATAGTGTATCCGAGGGCCGAAAATGTTGCATGAGTAAAAAGGACCATTTTGAAGTTTGCTTTCCTTATCAAGATCCAAGCTAATCTTTTTGATAAAAGAAGCAAAGGCAAAATGGGATTCGAAAACCCCCACAGCCCACGATTTAGACCTTCCGCCAGAATAAGAATAAGCAAAGCTGTCAATTAAGTTGAACTCCGTTGGTCTAGCAGAAGGGGATCCATAGGACAATACATTAATACTACCAGCACTTGTGCCGATAGAAGTGCCGGAGAGCGGTTTCCAATCTCCATTGACTTTGGCGAAAAATACCAAAGGTTGATTTGGGGAAAAAAGTGGTGAATGTTTCTGGACCTTGTGTTGGATAATCTCTTTCTTGGGCAAGAAGTAAATATCCACCACAACACATTTTGAACTAGCCGAGGGTGTAGCTCCATAATAAATCCCACGTCTCCCTGTGCCTGCAATATTGCAAGAGTAGAAAGGGCCATTTTTAAGCTTCATTTGTCTGTCAAGATTTAACTCAAGGCCAGGGATTGCACCCAACACAAAATAGCCGTTTATTACACCTAATTTTGCCGTCTTGAGTTGATTCAGGAGAATGGCATAGTTATCTTTTAAGATGAACTGGGCAGGGTCTTCTGGGACTGCTGGCAGAATTGCATAAGACAAGGCTTTCAAATGCCGACCAATATCATGGTAGGAGAGCGTCACACACTTATCACCATCTTTTGTAACAAAGACATACGTAGGGTTGTGGGAAAGAACCAGGGGTTTGGGCCCACTACTGCCAACCCAATTATTAGTGATAATCGCTGGTTCCAGTTTTGCGGTCTTCTCTTCTTCCCCTCCCTCGTAATCACCATCTTCGTAATCATCCTCGTAATCATCTTCGTCGTTAGCATTCTTGACAAGTCGATTTGCTTTGGCCACAGGAAAAAAGTAAATTTCGGCATCGATACATTTCTTCCGACTGAAAGGTCCAGTTCCATCAAACATACCACGCTTGCCGGGAATAGCCATCTCGCACGATTGGTACCAGGTTTGAAGCTTATGGTTTTTGTCGAAATTCAACTTAGTCGGACGGTATTCACCATAGAGAATAACGCCGCTATTAAACAAGATATTTTGTACTCTTGGTAAGTATTTGGCAATAGCGACGTTATCTTTTAGGATAAACTCATCTGGCTTCTCCAGATAATTTGACAGAGTTGCATAAGTCAAGTATCTGTATTTTATGTCGTCCTTCTCGTAAAGCGTGCCGGAAAGCGCAAAATATTTGTTACTAACTTTGGCAACAAAGATATGCGGAGTCTTGAGATTCAGAGTTCGCAACTTCTTTCCTGTACCCGTCTCCATACCTTTAATTGATTTTGAAAGCTTGACATGCTTTGGTAAAGGATTTGCAACCTTTCCACGTCGTGGTAAAGTTTTGTCCGGATGCAAAACGTAAATGTCCAACCTGAAACATGTTTCGTCTCCTGCAAAGTTCATTCCATGCTGAATATACCGCAATGTATTGTTGAAGAGGTTACAGGAGTAAAGGGGAGTATTGATAATTCTGCTATCTTTATCCAAATCCCAGCTAGTCGGCTCAATATAATGACTAAAAGCCATGAATTCCCTGTAAAGTGCCAAAGACCCTGGGGTCTCTGCCTCTTCGGTGAAAATGTTCTTTCCACTCAATGTGAAATTGGTGGGAATACCTGGCTGATCTTTATAGATGAGTATCAGCGCTGGCCGCAGATTAAATTTAAAAGGAGAACTGGAGAGCGGTACCAATGTATCATTTATTTTGGCGAAGAAACTCACTGGGTAGATATCATTGGAGTTTGCCCAAACAGTGGCTGCAATAAGAGAGGTAACACAAAACATCTTCATGTTGATTTTCGATGCTTCTCAAAGGGGGAAACATGGCCTGTTATATTTGACTGCCAAGAAAACTTTTACATTCATTGAACTTATTATTTGGAAGACATTTACCATAATATTGAAAGCTTCTCCGTGAAATTTAGAAGCGTATATTGCTCCGAGTTCAAGACGAATGAGCCATTCGGGAAACATTGAGAAAGCCAATATGAGTGTCCCTTGAGTACGTATACCTTTGCAATCTACAGCAGCTTGGATGGCTTACGGTAAGTGATAGCAGCCTGGTTCAAAACATTCCCACGGTGGGCCTAGTGTAACCTCCGAGAACTTTAAGCTTTGACTAAAGTCTTATTTAATGAAATAGTCTTTTTAATAAAATTTAGTCCAAGGATAGAAATAGTCTTTCAATAAAGAAAAACAGAAAATCAATGGGAAACCATTAGATGCACTCTTCGTAACACGAACAAGGAAATGCTTTGGAAAGCTGGGCGAAATGGAGTCAATTAAGAAGATTAAGCCTTTTCATTTAAACCGGCCGCGGAAGTCCAATTAGATAACCCTTTTGGGAAAAGTACAGAAGTATAAACTGATGAAGCAAGCTAATTGTCTTGGTTCTTATTAAGTACATTTAATACAAGAACCCGTTGTGCAAATTGATTACAGATCTCCACTGATCACTACAAATCTCTTACTGTTGATTACTTCGACCATTACACTCCACTAAATAACCAAAACAAAACATATGTAATGATCTTAATCACCACCGTTTTCTTATTTATAAAGTGTTAGACTGCTTTGGATGTGGGGTTGGAACAATAAGCCGAATACCCTTTTGAATGGTTGAAAATCCTGGTATTGTTAGCATGAGCATTCTACGTAGAGGTCAAGATTCAATACCAGGTCAACTGCACCATGGCTGCAACGCGCACACATGTACACCTTTTTAAATGCACCTCTAGCCCAGTCTTACACTGCCCTATAATAGATACAAGAATTTTTTTCCTCGACTTCCAAAGTTCACAAGAAGCGACTAAAATCACTTGAATAAAAATCGTAAAAGAATTAGTAGAAATGATCATTTTCCGACCACCTGAAGAATGGATTCATGATATAGCTGTATATAGAGTCAGGGAGTATACTCTGGTAGCCAATTTATTCAAGACACTTTTGAATGGTACTGGTTTTGATCAAGTAATGGAAGATATGACTGTCAATTTGTGGCTGTCAACTTGAAAAAAGGGTAAGGGCCCTTTTATATTTAAAGTGCGCCTTGAATGAAACATTGTGTGCGCATTGTTCCAATGAAAGTGCACGTATCAGCGGAACTTTAAATCCCGAGTCGTACGAGGGAAAGGATTCGAGCACCATTCAATGAACCTAATGACAAAAATTGTAATGTTTGGAAATGCCTCCTGTTTTCTCCATTCTGAAACTTCTTTTCTGATACTTGTTACACATGGTTGAACAGCAACTGCACGGTTGGCCTTAAGTAAGGACTGTTCCAAGTGTGGTGTTCCTAGCCTGATAGTGAAGGTCAATGAAATCAACCCAGCTATTTGGCTCAACGTAAACAAGCTATGGAGATTTTGACTGTCACCTCCTTCGGAAAGTTTACGTACAGGAACGCTCAATCTGGATGCTAATACGACTTTACCTTCAAAAAAAAAAGTTTTGTATTGTAAATCTTCCAATTTTCATATCCAGTAAGTTCTGACTTGTATTTCCCACCATGTCAAGTGCACCTTTGTGGGTACATCAAAAACGGTTTGTTTACATTGACATTCTAAGCAAAAAATAGGGAGAGCGCAAATTAGCTCATCCATATGCAAGGTTACACGGTTAGATATTTTTTTTGTTTGATTTTGTTGAAAGCTTGTTGTCTCCATTGTGTTGAAAGAGGCCGCAAAGGGCACCTTGCAGTCCAAGCGCGATGGTCATGCACGTGACCACCATGTTGCAGGTCTACCCCAATTTAATAGGAAAAACTCCAGCTATTTGAAATTACTTTTTTATTATATTCCCACCAATAATAATTAAAGGCACTGATGTTGCTGATTATGGTTGTGACTTAACAAAAATTTGACCACGTACACAGCACCAGGGCTAGCTAAACAAGGCCATTGAGATCTTGGGAGGTTGAAAAACTTGAAACAGAGGAGGTGGTACCACTAACTTTATCATAGCACAGAAATAATTAAATAATATCAAAGTAACAAAAAAAAAAGAACCTGAATAAAAAAGACCAACCGGTTTCGTCGGTGGGCCAAAGCATTCAGCCTTAAATCTCTGTGACTGTGTATACTGTCAATGCCACTCATAAAGAACATACCGAGAAAGAATAATCGACATTTATCAATTAGAGTCACCTTTGTCAATATCGTAGCATCATATCATAATTACCACAGGCACATCAGCTTCCATAGAGTTGAGCTTAGTTTTTTTAGCAGGCCCATTTTTCTTCCGAGAGACAGGCACATGTTTGCTAGAGTCAACAACACCATATTTAGAAGGGCCCAGTCCAGAGGATATGTCTTCATATTCAGGCATTTCTTCAACAGAATTGGATTCCTCCTCCTCCCAAGCACCATGCAAATCATAAGAAGAAGGCACAGATTGTGCTTCAGCTTCAGACCCATGGATCTTAGCAGGCTCGGGTGAATGCATATCTGACACCGGTTTCCCAGTATCTGGTTCATGATGCATTAAGTAGATATCTATCACATAACAAAACTCATTGATCATTTCCACACCAATCACTTCATTATCGTCCCTGTCCCAGCAAGAATAGAAATTCGAATTGATGACTTTTCGATTAGCATCCAAAGTCAATTTCATCCGTGGGGTCTCAGGACCGACCACAAGGATGTTTTGAAAAACTCCAAAGTATCCATTAGCGGATGCGTTCACGCTAAGAGCATAGTCACCCTCCATGATAAATTCAATGGGTTCATCATACTCATATTCATAATACATCACACTGAAATTAATGCCGTAATGTGGAACCACACGGGCAGAAAGTGGCATAAAGCCCCCCTGGTATTTTGCATAAAAAATATATGGCAAATTCCGAGTCACAGGGTTGGTATTGTTTTTTTGGTGTTTTCCCGAAACCTCTTTCCAAAACTTCTTCTTGTCATATTTCTTCGGCACTTTCTTTAAATCTTGCCCAACCCAAATATCATTTTCCTCTTCAGATTCATTCACTTTCTTGGAGGAAAGCATATCTGTCAAGTTATTTGCGGCTTCGGTATTTTCATGCAAGAGGTAGATCTCTACCGGAAAACAGTAGGGAAGAAACCTATATGTGGTAATAAGCTCAACATTTTCAAAGACTCTGCACGAAAAGTAGTCAGCATTGCGGACCCTCCGATTTTCATCCAACATCAAATTGGTCGCATGAATAGTAGAACCGAACGTGAGCATCCGAGTGTTGATTCCAGCGTACCCATCATTGGATGTATGCACGCTAATGGCGGAGCTGCCTTCCATGACAAACTCAACAGGGTCGCCCGTATAGCGTCCGTAACACATGACACTATAATTAACCCCATTATTTGAATAGATACGGGACCCAAGCGGCACCATGAAATTACCGATTTTTGCAAAGAAAATATATGGCAAGTTAAGCGTCAACGGTACGGTCTTCGGTACTTGAGGTTCTTCCAAGGAGACGTTATTTTCGTCGTTTTGGGGTAGTAGCTCCGTCACGGCCCCTGTTTTCTTATCGTAATGTAAGAAGTAAACTTCCACCTTGAAACAACCTTCTGATCTCCTGTCATTAATGATGCTCTGGCCGTAGGCATTTGAGCACGAGTAGTAATTTGAATTAAGGACCCTCAGCTCATCATCAAGCTTCAATTTCGACGGTTTGATAGCAGAGCCCACGCAAAAAAGGTGGTCGAAAACCCCCACGCTGCCATTAAGAATTTGGTTTGTGCTCATAGCGTAGCCATCTTGGAAAGAGAACTCAGCAGCTTCGGATTTCAGGTCTTTATAGGAGAAAGCACTGACTCCGTCACTTATCTCAAGATAAGCATTGCTGGTGAGGGGCATAAACGTATCATTTGATTTCACAAAAAACGCACATGGCAATTTGGAGATGGGTTTCCGTTCCTCCACATCTTTTTCATCACCTTTTCCAGTCCCAAACCGAGTCACCCCTGGAGTGTCTTCTTGTTTCTCATAAGGCAAGAGGTAGATGTCCACGTTGAAACAAAGTTCACTGGGAGGATGCCTTATTTGGAAGAAGATCGTGTGTGCTTCGCTGGTGGGGCCCACTTTGCACGAATAAAAACGCCCATTTAAAAGCTTTCCGTTGCTGTCCAATTGCAAAGAAGTCGAATTTAAAGAAGGGCTGAACACAATTAGGGGGTTTTGAACCACAACTGATCCCAAGTTGGGGTTGTCTTTAACAAGAGCGTGGTTCTCTTCTGTTAATGTGAACTCGGTAAGGGCAGCCAGTGGGTCTCCATAAGAAAAGACCTTCACAATGTCACCTAATCCCTTCAAGGCAGTTCCAGAAAGCGGTATCAACCTATCATTAACTTTGGCATAAAATACCCATGACTTGATGGAGTGTGCCCAAGCAGTGGATGCAATAAAAGAGGCGAAAAGCAAGTAGCTTGTCTTCATTCTGGGATCTGATATTGCTGGAAAACGGAAACCAGTCTAGCTTTAAAAACCCCCCAAAAAGGGTACCTCAGTAGTCATTGTGCCGGACTTTAACCATGGGCTTATGATGACTCCCTGGTCCTTGCATCTTTCATGCATGCACGGTTCATTTTATCAAATCTTACGACCTTAGACCATTTATCATAGTTTATGATTTAAACTATTCATAAGAGGTTATAGAATAATTAATATTCGCCGATATTGTCGCTTCTTTTGCCCCACAGAGTCAGTAAGAATTCGCTATTCCAAGTACTCTTTGTTCCCATTGAGTGATTTCAGGCTTAAACTGTCATCACGTCCAGTACCCCAAGTCAAGAACAATAAATGGTAGTAAAAGCTTTTCTTGTACTGTCTGTATGTCTAAAATGAAGAGTGACCGGAAATGAGCAGAAATGGCGATTATCTCCGAGAGAATTTTTTTTATATCTTGTAAACTGCTCGCTTGTTTCTATTGTTGTACTGCACATTGTTCTGTGAAGCGTGAACGTGAATGACCAGGATCTCCTACCAGGGGCCAATACATTTCAGGGGCCACGTCGCCCGGAGACCTCGCCTTCTCCTGCCTGTAACATACCACGATCTGTTTAATATGCTCATGCTTATATACAGACACGCGTGTATGTAGTACATTCTTGATATACTGGTTCCTTACGTTCAACAGATAACGTGGGGTATTTATGTGCACATCACGTACTTGTTGAACGTGTGAGACTCGCACGTCTTATACGTACTGTATACTAAACTCACAAGTGTAGTATGCAGGAGGCGCAGATGAAATGAACACATAACAGTCTCTGCTGGATATAAAGAGGACACCAGCCAAGAAGAAATAAGTGTAACATTGTCTTGGTAAGAACAATGTTTGACAAGAGACTCGTCTAAGAGAACAATGTTAGGCGACCCTGTCGTCTAACACTAATTGGCTCTCGTATAATTCAGGTGTACGTGTCACTGAATGTTGAGTTTTGTACCTTAGCTAGTTCATAAGCTGGAACTCTTACGTAATTGTTCTCTTGTACTCTCGTCAGCGTGGCACTTCTGCTGCCACTTCAGTTATTTATATTCAGATCAATCTCTAAACTAACACTAGGAAGTCGCTCTTATGAGAGGACAGAGATAACCATCGATTGTATGACTAGGAATAACGATTCCAACCATATAGATGAGAAAAAGCACCAATACCAGCAACAAGATGGAAACCAATGTTATGTACTTAAAGGAGTTATTAGCAGCCAATGAGACGCACGTGCCAGATTACGAAAGCGTTTTTATGAACGCGCTACAGGTTGCGTGAACTCCAACCATGTGCAAACACTCACCAGGCCACCCACCACTCTTAGAGCCTATATTCTGCAAATTCCTGTTTTATACAAGTCTTAGTCACTCTAAGTATCATGATTATCTTTTTTTCTTTTTTTTTTTCCTTCATTTGACTGCTGACTGTGGAGAGACTGAGTGGTTGATTGATGCGAACAATCAATATAAAGCTACAGACAGTTCCAGCAACAGCAGAAAAAACTTGGTATAAGGGGTTTGTTATTAATAATAATTTCGGTGAAATCAGTTTGGGATTGCATTTTGAATGGGAAATTGTGCTGGAATAATAATATGGTGAAGTATTGTTGCATTTCTCTGGTGGGCGGTCTATATGCAGGCGCAGCATAACTATTGATGAATTACATTAAAAATTGCAAGAAAAAATGATAGTAAATTAAAACATAGATATTTGATGGAAAATGTGGTCATACTAAAACTATCTACATTTTATACTTTGTTGTCCAAGTGGAAATATGCTAAACTGGTGTCTATTAGACATGCCAATCTAGACCCCATATGTTTTGGTGGACCAAAGTACCATGATTTGAGAGCAGTTTATTCCCTAGAAATGTCCTTAGTTTAAACCAAATCATGTATACTGAAATATACTGATATGACTGATATGACTGACCATACTGAGATATACTGACTATACTGAGATATACTGAGATATACTGATATGACTGAATATACTGAACGTGAACGTGACTGAGTGTGGATTTTGACTCTGATATATATCAGTATGAGCTCATGCAGTCTCTTGGTTTTCTAGTAATAAGAGTCTCTCACACCGTTTAGTCCTGCCGCAGGTGTGGAAGTAGAAAGCAGACGAGTGGACAGAATGGACAGGAAATACAGAGTACAGAGAATACAGTGGACAGAATGGACAGAAAATACAGTGGACAGAATGGACAGGAAATACAGTGGACAGAAAATACAGTGGACAGAATGGACAGGAAATACAGTGGACAGAAAATACAGTGGACAGAAAATACAGTGGACAGAAAATACAGTGGACAGCAAAAGCAGTGAACAGATATTCGTACAATTCAAATGAAATATCTAATCATACCCAATTGATTTTTTTCAAAATTAAGTGGAACAGGATTATTACAACATGTATAGACATGGGTCCTGCATACAAGCATTCCAAATTATATAAATATCACTAATACGAATAATTCACAACCCTACATAACCTTCTCTGCATAAACAATCACAGATAACAAACTGATACATGAACTTATACAGGAATATGGATGAGTCTATTGTTCGGTCCTGTATATAAGGGGCATAGTATGCACCAGGCAAGTGATTATCCAAAGCTACATTAAAACCTCAAAGATAATAGAAAAAAGATAGGTGGAATGGATTTCTTAACACGTTCCAGGGTCAATAGCAATACAGTACATAGATACAAAGTTGAATAAACAGAAAGAGGCGAGGCGCTATATGCAGGAACGAAAGATGAGATAGTAAAAGCAAAGATTAAACAAACAGGTGGACGCAGTGAGAGGAGGTAGGCCGAAAATATGGATCGGATATGGATCGGATATGGATCGGATATGGATCGGATATAGATCGGAAGTGGATCGGATATGGATCGGAAGTAGAGCGATGCGCGCATCAGTCGGGCCGAAAGTTTCGGAGATAGGAAGAGGAAGCCGGGCCGCGCACCTGTACACGGCCAAACATGAGGGAGAAGAACCGAAACAAGAGCCAAAAAGAGCCACAGAGTGAGATTTCGAGTTGGCCGTTCATGAATATTGCATGCTATTTTTAGAAGATTGTTATCGATCGCTTAATACATCCGTACTGCATGCAGGCCGAGGCCCTACTAAACTTGGCCATTATCTTCCACCAATCATCAGCCAGTCTTCCATTGTCTTATTATGCCATTAGTCATCAGTCATTAGTCATCAGTCATTAGTCATCAGTCATTAGCCATTTCTTAGTACCCAATTAAAACAATTCTTCTAATCTAGTAATTTCTTCTCAGTCACCTATTCTAGACTAAATGATGGGGAAACCCGTTGTTAAATAATAACCAAAGACTCATAACCACTAAACTCTAGTGACTCATAACCACTAAACTCTAGTGACTCAGAACCACGGGCTCAGAACCATTTCACAATCATTCTAAACTGATACGCCATATTGTCAAAATTATACCCAAAATGGATTTTGTCTATCTACTTTGAGAAGACCTCCTCATAATTCCATCCTAAAACCCATCCATACCCCACATAATCACTTCAAACTCCTGCAAGTCCACCAAACCAGCACATAATTAAACCAAATTAAACCAAATTAAACCAAATTAAGCCAACAATCTAATAATCCCAAAAAAATAACATTCCCAACTTTTCATCCCCAGTCTACTCTTTGTCGTACTACTGTCACTCTGACTCTGACTCTCACTATTCATCTCCTCTAGTCATTCTTCAATACTCCAAGTGGTATTTTGTATTTTTTGTATTTTTTGTATCTTTTGTATTTTTTGTATCTTTTACATCATTTTGTATCATTTTATATCATTTTATATCATTTTGTATACAGTTTTATATCATTTTGTATACAGTTTATATCATTTTGTATACAGTTTTATAACATTTTATCACTTTATATTAATCCAGTATTTCCAATGGACAAATGAATCTCTAAAAGTTTCCAGGATTTGGACAGTTCTTGGCAATGTCGGTCAAAGAGTCAAAGTCAAAGTCAAAAAGTCAAAGTCCAAACGTCTTCGGCCTCGGTAACCAAAGCTTATGTCCGCCGCGCGCACCCCTATCTCCAAGCGATGGCCTCTCTGCCATTCCCTTTGAAGCTTATTAAGGTTAGACTCTGCCGCAATGGTCAACACCAGCTTCGCTAAATATAGATCCTGGGCTGGGATCAGTATACAGACATGTAGAGGTATTGTTCATTCCATATGTTTTTCTTTGTTTCTCCTTGTGTTCTTCCTCTAGCAAATAATACTCTCTTCGGCCATCGGCCCCTGGTGCCTGTGCATGCGGCTCGAGCCTGGTATTTGTTTAGCCCGGCACCTAAGCTGCGTTGGGCTATAAGAGCCTTCACGCTCGGCATACTTTTCCGCTGTACTCATTTTCTCCCTCCCCGCCATTCCCTTTCACTTCCCCTTTGTTTTCCTTTTCCATCTATTCCTTCTCCTTTTTAGATTCCCCGTTTTTATTGGTTAAGTCGCCTATCAACTTTACCCATTCCTAAAGTCTATTACTTTAACCATGGGATTATTGGGTACTTCGCTGCAAGAAGAGGATGCCTTGAGGGCCGCTGCTGGCCCCTTAAATATCCTGAGACTGGACTCCAAATACTCCTCCGACCTCTCGGCGCTGTCGGCATATGAAACTGCCTCTGAGGCTGATTTGCCTGATTCATTACATGCCCTGGTGCAAAACAGAGACCCTGATGCTGATGATGTCAGCACCATAAGAGGCGTTTCTCCTGACATTGACCATACCCACGACCTCCTGGACCACGGTGGCGTTTTGGAGGAGAAAATCTCGCTTTCGAGCGCTGCTGATGCTGCCAAAGATGAACATGTCATCCCTGACCTTGGTGCCACTGTCGAAGATAGCTTTACATCCCCCATCCGAGTGGCCGATTTGGACTTTGATGGGCCGGACGACCCCGCAAACCCTTTTAATTGGCCCTCCTGGAAAAAGTGGTTCATCACCTTCACCACCTCCAACGCATGCTTGTGTATTTCCTTGGGTTCGTCGTTATACGTGGAAGGTGTGCCCGAGCTCGTGGCCACTTTCGGCTGCTCCCAGACACTTGCCTTAGCTGGCCTTACATTTTACTTGGTGGGCTTGGCCATTGGTCCCGTGATTGCTGCTCCTGTTTCGGAGGTCATTGGCCGTCGCTGGATCTATATCACCACTTTTCCTGCATCCATGCTCTTCACCATGGGTGTAGGGTTGTCCCATAACATGAGAAGTATTCTAGTGTTGAGATTCTTTAGTGGTTTGGCCGCTTCTCCTCCCATGTCCATTGCCAGTGGAACCATCTCCGATATTTGGGCTAACGACCCTCGGGATATGTACACTGCCATGGGACTTTTCTGCTTGGCACCTTTCTTGGGGCCTGTGATTGGCCCTATTGTGGGTGGCTTTGTTGCTGAGAATAAGTCCTGGAGATGGACCATGTGGGTATCCTTAATGTTCTCTGGTGCTATTTTACCATGTCTTCTTTTGAGCCCAGAAACCTATAAGCCTGCTATTTTGAAGGCTCGTGCCAAGAAGAGAGGAATCCAAGTCATCGAGGAGAAATTCTCGCTTAAGCAGGCCATGATGGTGTACTTGCTCCGTCCCGTTGAGATGTTGTTTGTTGAGCCACTTGTGGGCTTGACGTCCATTTACATTGCGTTTGTCTTTGCCGTTCTTTTCGGCTTCTTCGAGGCCTACCCCATTATCTTTAGAGGCGTCTACGGGATGAGCACCGGTATTTCGGGGCTTCCATTTGTTGGAGTGGGCATTGGCTTGAGCGCAGCAGTGACTCTATTCATCGTTATGAGTGAAATTCTGTTCAGCAAAGCCGAAAAGAGCAATGAGCCCAAAGTGCAAGACCCGGATGCTCCAGAGAAGTCGCTTACCATTGCCCAAATCGGCGCGTTCCTTGTGCCCGTGGGATTGTTCTGGCTCGCGTGGGCGTCCAGGACACTGGTGCATTGGATCGTGCCCACACTTGCGGGCTTGCCTTTTGGGTTTGGGTTATTGTGGATCTTCTTGGGCGTGGTGCTCTACTACTCGTGGTCGTTTCCTCCCGCATACGTGGCCTCAGCCTTGGCGGCCAATAATTTGATCCGGTACTTATTGGCGAGCGTGTTCCCATTGTTCACGATTCAGATGTACGACAAACTTCACATTGGGTGGGCCACTTCCCTCTTGGGATTCATCGCCGTGGCCATGGTTCCCATCCCGTTTGTGTTCCGCAAGTACGGGCGCAGATTAAGAGGAATCTCCAAATACGGCTACGCAGCCCTAATTAAGCAGAAGGCTTTAGAAAGTGCCCAGATGGAGCAGTTGGAAGCTGATGCTGGCCAAGACATCAGCCGGACTCATTCCTCAGATGTGGCGCAAAAAGTATAATCACAAGATTAATAACGAGTTTGAATTTATAGAGTTATGGCTTCCTGACGAAACATTGTCTTATTCCCCAGCCTAATACATGTTATTATCCGCAATCTACCATATACTTTACTATACCAAAACATACCGTCTTTACATTCTCCATTACACGTGATAAGATGTCACGTGCGATCTAATAACCTATTAATGTGCAGGTTTTTCTATAATGTGCAGGTCTTATGATAATGTACAGGATATTTCATTATGTGCACGATTCCTATTATGTGCAGGTTATATGATAATGTGCAGGATACATGATAATCCGCACTAGTCCGAAAAAAGTACTTCAACTTCTGGGAGTTGTAGTTATCCAAAAAAACAAATTTGGCATCCATCTTTCGACCAAAACCATGATTTGGCAAGTACAAGACGATTGGGTTACTCCATACTCTTTTTTTTTTTTTTTTTGGTGGG
>NLAC01001951.1:25694-253240 GCA_002374635.1 Metschnikowia sp. 04-218.3
TTTTTTTTTTTTTTTGGTGGGTCGCTATGTCTCAACTTCTACTGAAACAACAAAACATCAAAGTATAAAAATAAGCTACACTAGCTTAAATCTTTTAGTAGTAATTCTTCTCTTGGACAGTGGAGAAAGTGTCTATTTGGAAAACTACACTTCGAAATTTATTAATTTATTAATGTAGAGTGAAGATAGAGAGGCTTGTGTTGTGTGCAGGAGTGTGTTGTGTGCAGGAATGTGTTATGCGCAGTACAGTGCGTGTATATGCAGTAGTGAATTATATGCAGTACAATGTATATATGCAGTAGTATGTTATCTGCAGTACAATGTATATATGCAGTAGTTGGTATCTGCAGTACAACTTATAGTCTTGAGTATAATTTCATGGAGTACTTCTTAGTCAATCAAAAAAGTATCATTTGAATTCTCAACCACTCAGAGTAGTAGAGTAGTAGTTTTCGAGGCTATTAGAGTATTGTATACAGTACAGTCATGGATGATGTACAGAATCACTTCATATACAGGATTATCTATAGTAATAACTAGTCGTAGCAGACGTATATACAGGTTTTTCAAATACAAACATTCTTGATACAATACTAATAGTGATATTATAAAAAAATACTTGGTATAGTCTAAGTATATGGTTCGTATCGTATATGCAGTACGCACATGAATTTCAACCGAAGTCCTAGATTTCACCCAAAGTTCTAGATTTCAAGCTTAGAATCTCCATATATAAATTTATGTCCATCCTTTATATACAGGTCTGGACAAATATTTGTTAAAGTTTCATGTTACTTTGGAATACATCATTTTGTTATTCCTGCATAGAAGTAGCTCCACCAATACTACGTGTTATAACCCGAAATCTGCACCCTGCTCTCCAAAAAAATGGCCATACTAACAAACAATGTTGGCGAAAAAGATCTACTAAATTTTGCAGGTTGAATTTTATCTGTACTACGTTTATCACTACTTCTAAACGTCTGGTATTATTCATCTTAGGACATTTGGTTAGAACTACTGCTATACGCACCCCCAAACCCATTTTCCATGATATATACATACTTTTCAACCCTACGATTCTATTGATATACTAATATTCATTATTATTTGTATTTGTTATGCTGTAGTGGTAGGTAATAGTTTCGAATTTGGAGAGAAGGGTTTATGTGCAGGACGGGATAAATCCAAGAGTTTAAAAATCCATAAAATGGAACATTCTTGGGTTAATAACGTAATAAGAATTTATTCAGATAATTAGGACGAGATTCTACTTTGAAATTAGTATACTAGGTCAATGCTCTACATGCAGTACCTGCAGTAGAGAGACCGGAATTGAGCAGAAGCAGAGGTATAAAATAAGATCCAGGCAAGTTATTTTTACCAAACTAGAACCAACGTGGTGTCCGGAATTCCAGCATTTCAATCAACCCAATTTCATTGGAATTTAATGGAAAAAGGATCCTTTGCGTTGGTCCTTTTTCTGCTGAGGTAGCCTGGTGTACGGGTGTATCTTACCCTCGGTTCTACTCATCATGGTCATTTCCAAAATTTGCACCCACCAGCCTATCCAGTGAAGAAAAAATAGTAAATTTAAGTCATGAATAAATGTATTAGTCCAATATTTATATCTAATTATGAAAATATGTTGGTCCTGCACACAGCCGTTCACTCCCATCAATCATAATCTCCAATTACAATTATGGAATTTTTATGTACAGTATATAATCCTGGAATGAGGTTAAAAATCACTATATGTCCTTATTCAATGGTGTTTATAATGCCAAATTCCAAATCTTATCCACCTCTATATACTAGTGCCTTATATGCACTACCACTCCATACAGTATTTCGGATCCCTTCCACTACCATTATTTCGATCTGGTGTATTTTAAGGCTAATCCTGAATACAGGAGATAAATCAGATAACAAAATTATGGAAAAAATATAGATTAGTCTTGTTTAACATTTCATTATTTTGGTAAATTATTGCAGTCCTGCATATAACCACTGGGTATTATTCCCTTCAAATAAGCTTGTAGTTTGTCTACTATTTCTACAAACTACTGTATGTTTTATGTAGACAGATTATAAAAACCATCATTAACCTTTATATTTGTTTCCATAGAGGTGTCTGTCTTTTGTCTTTTGATTTCTGTCTTTTGTCTTTTCATTTCTGTCTTTTGTCTTTTGTCTTTTGTCGTTTGTCGTTTGTCTTTTGTCGTTTGTCGTTTGTCGTTTGTCGTTTGTCTATCGATTATATACTCGTATCGGTTGATATGTAACCAGTGACATCATGTGACAAGATTGTATGAAAGCGTGGCGTGACCAAATATTGGTCGTGCACAAACCATATTCATCATGGTGGGAATTCGAGCGACTTTTAACTCGGAGGAGAAAAGGGAAAGAAAAGAACGAATACAACTTTAATGTTTCCAGATGCCTTTTGTTTCTTTGCTCTATGGAATTCGAAATGTACGGATGTGCTCTATACAATATCCCAGATGTACGGATGTGCTCTATGGAATTCGAGATGTACGGATGTGCTCCATAGGTGGACAGACTCAAATACCGGAACAAAGTCCTACGGTACATTGAGCAGCTCAAGAATAAGGGCATATGATTTGCGGCAAGGCCGAGGCCGAAAAAAGCTTGGGGATTGTGGAAATCAAGGACCACAAGTTCTTCGTGGCCATATTTAATATATTGTGATTTTGACCCTCGGAATGGTCACGTGACCGGACCCCGACTCTTCATATCTGTCCACACAAACAACTTATAGACTTCTCCATTTTATACCTTAATGACGAAATTGAGGTGATTCCAATGATACAACTCTTTTTTGAAAATATGTTTTTGTGGGGAGGATGAAACGACCTGAGTCAATGGGTCGGAACTGGATATAAGCCCCGGAAGTGCCCCAATACCCTCGGAACTACCTATTCCAACCCCACTACACATGAAATCAAATTCATCAATCATATAAAGACGGAACTCCCGTGAAAGGCTTCAGGCATAACGATTAAAAATATAGAAAATGGAATAAAACATAAAAATTTACCTTAGCTGTTTTATGTGCATGGCACTACCTTGACCGGATCAGTAGCATACGATTAAACAGGTAATACTAGTCACTCCCAGTCATACATTCAGACACTCTTTAGATAGAAACATACTGTTGTTTATTATAGAACTAGTAGGATATAGACCTCTTATATGCACACCCTGCATTGCTATAACTAGAGCTATGGCTGAGTAAACTACTCTACTCACTTCATAGACTAGCTAGTAGAATAAGGAGGTTCTAATAAACCAAAAGAGTCAATATTAATAAGTAGCAAGTGCTTGAATATTAAATATTGAAATTATGGAACCAAGACATTCTTGGAACCCGTTGCATGGCATGATAACTATAGTTACCCATATTAAAGCCAGCTTTAAATCAACAAAGCTGCTACACCCAAAACACCAGCAGCTCCATAAACGTTCATGGAAGCTGCACCGTTCTCAATAGGTGGAACAGTAGGAGTTGGGGTGGCAGGATTAGTCAGGTTGGAGCTTCCGGAAATATTCACATTGGCAGTTTGTCTGCTCAGCACAACTAACAATGAGGCACCAAGGATACTTGAGTCAGTCTGGTCAAATTCAAGTCTTCCATTGTTCACACCAAAAGATTCCTTGTTGTTATAGGCAAGGTGTTCGTCTTTAATGGAGTAGCCACTTTGAGCAGTATTCGACAACACAACGTATCCATCTTGGTCAATGACAACATACCTATTGGATCTGGTATCAACCAAAGTGGAGTCATCATTCAACACAAAAGTCAACGAGTTACCTTGGACACCGCCAGGAATAACATTGTTTCCGTTAGCTCTTGGCGAAGTGAGGTGGAAAGGGGCGCCGGATCTGGTCAACACAACCCCAAAAGACTGAGCTGCAAGGGCGGAAGAGATAAGGGCAATGAAAGGTAACGAAATCATGATAATTAGAAAGAAGGAATAAATGATAAAGGCAAGAATTCAAGGGGGGGGGGACTCTCATTTATATACCCATGGACTTGGCTTTGTGTTCAGCAACGTCTATTATGCAGGCGACGGCAAAATACTCATGACAAGGCGGTGCGAGTGATAAGGATTTAAAAATAGCCATGGAAGTGACTTGGAAATAACTCATGGGCCTATTGTTCAAAGTATATTAGTTTGAGGATCGACGTGGCTGCAAGAATCAAAAATACGAGCAGCGGCAAGAACCGCGCCAACACGTGATCTATTGTTGGGAGTGCATAGTGATTATTGTTGGGAGTGCATAGTGATCTATTGGGAGTGCATAGTGATCTATTGGGAGTGCATAGTGATTTATTGGGAGTGCATAGTAATCTATTGGGAGTGCATATAGTGATATAATATACGTACTGCATACAATACTCTATTTATATCGGCAATGGAGTATGTTTTGGTTATGGCCATAAAAAGACAAACAACGGATTCTCAAGTGGAATGATTTTAAACTCACACAAAAGGTTTATTATTGTCGTACACAAGTCATTATTAAATATTAAACAGAAGTGGTCTTTTCCTTCTCGTCAGAAGAAGGCAGGTGCAGGGCCATCAACTGATCAGCATTTTCCGAATGCTCTAATTCAAGCTTATGTGCAAGATCCTTGTCAGAGGCAATAGGAACATTTGGTTCCCAAGAGGCAGACCTCCATGCAGGCACACCCTCCTCCCACAACTGACCAATCTCTTCCAATCTCTTACCCTTGGTTTCAGGGAAGAAGAAGAACACGTGAATAAACATACAAGCACAGAACGTGGCGTAGATGCAGTAGGTCTTCCACGTGATGTTCTTGAACGAGTTAGGCGTGAACATAGCAATGGCAAAGTTGAAGATCCAGTTAGCCGACGTGGCGAGCGCTGCTCCTCTTTGTCTGGACTGAGAATCTCCCCAAACCTCTGAACAGTAGACCCAGATTCCAACACCCCATGAGAAGGCAAATGAACACACAAACAAGTAGCAGCAAGCAATGACTCCCTTGGCGGCAGACTTGGAGTCATCAGGAATGGTGATTCTCACAGTGTCAGAAAGTTCTCTGGGGACAGAGTAGGTGGCCAAGATACCAGCCACTCCGAATTGCCAAGCCATCATAGCGGCAGCTCCACAAAGCAAAATGGTTCTTCTTCCAACCAAATCCAAACAGAACAATGCAGGAACAGTCACGGCCATATTCAAGATATACTGGATCAAACTGGGCACCAAGTTGGTGTTTCCTTCGTAACCGGCCATCTGGAAAATGTAAACGATATAGTACATCATAACGTTCATACCGGTCAACTGTTGCCAGATCTGAGCAGAGATGGCAGTAAAAGTTCTTTGTCTGTACTTCTTGGTGAAGAGATCACCATAAGTGAATTCCTTAGCGTGTTCATCAAGCAACAATTGGTCCTTGATCTCGGACATTTCAATCTGAACATTGGCATCCGTCTTATCACCCTTGGCCTGGATCCGGGCCACAATGTACTCGGCTTCTTCCCAGTATCCTTGCTTGGCCAACCATCTAGGGGACTCAGGGATAAAGAAAAGACCACAAAGCAAAATAATACCTGGTACCATTTGAATACCCCAAGGAATGCGGAACGACGCCTTGCCTTGAATGTAAGAGCATCCATATCCAATCAAGAACATAACAAAGATACCCACGGTCACGGAGAACTGGAAGATACCTCCAATGGTACCTCTGATCTTTCTGGGAGCCATCTCGGAGCCGTAAACTGGGGCCACAGACGAACCGAACCCAATTCCAATTCCAGAAATGATTCTGCCAATAATCAATTGGGCTCTGTTAATAGAGGAACATTGAATGGCGGCACCAATGATCCAAAAAAAGGCACAGATGAACAAAGATGCACGTCTACCAAAAGGTTCAGACACAAAGGTGGAGGCAAGCGAGCCAAAGAAAGAACCCAAACTCATACAGGCGGTAATGAACCCCTGGATCTCGGAGCTGGGGTTGTTGAACTCCTTCAAGTAAGGGGTTTGGCCCACAAACACCGACATGGAGGAAATATCAAAACCAAACATCATTCCTGAAATACACGAGATACAGGCAATCACATAGACATTGTAAATATTGGGAGTTTTATCAAGGAAGTTTCTGAACTTCAAGGCCGGAGCCACAAGCTTATTTTCGTAGCCCATAGTGACGAGATAAGAAGAAGTAAATAGACTGAGGAACAAAAAAGTAGGGAAAGAGGGGGGGGGCGGCGGGTGCCTATTTATACAGTGGAATTTCGTGGGGAAGAGAAGTTAGCTGTTAGTTGCAAGCTCTGGATCCCTTCGTTAGAGTTTAGGAGCTGCGCATGGCTGCGACATACATGACGCATGCTGGTCATCCTCTGGGAAGGTGTCCGGCGCGACATTTCTTTGTGGTGGGGCGGCGGAAGCAACCGGATAGGGAATTAACGGGGGAAAAAACCGAGGGGAAAGAAGGGCCGATATTACAAAGATTTGATGGGGTATCATGAAGGGGTATGGTATGTGCAAGACCGATCAGGGGTAGATGAGGTAATAAAAACCGGATTATCCTCGCAGATTGGGAAGGCGATTCCTGCATGTGCGCGCGTCACGCCGAGGGTAACACATGCAGAAGGTTATGAGCGCTCGGACCGTCCCCAAGTTCTCCGCTTTTAAAATGACATTGAAATGCAACCTAAATTTTACAAGGCTAGCCGAAATAAGGCTCGAGGTTTATCCCTTCTATTATATACAGGTTCTTTGTAGTGGTTTCAATGGTTGTGTACGGTAGATGCTTATACGCAGGACCCATGAGTGAAACAATACCAAATAATAGCGCCTCATTTATGCGGGTAAGTGACGAGGAAAAATTAGGGGCCTGCATATAAAGCAGCGCCGCGCAAGTTCCCCATGGCACGATGCAGACCAAGGAGCTGCGGGTGGTCTGAGGATGCAATGTGACTAATTGAAAATAGCCAGATGATAAAACGGGGATGCTTAAGTGCAGGACGATTTATGAATTCAAAATTCAATGTTGCTACATAAACTGTCTGAATTGGGAAGCCATGAATGGTATTCTGCAGGAAAGACAAGAGTTGACATATTTGCGAGGGGGGTATGCAGGACACCACATTAAAGAAATTACACGGAATTCCACTCTGGTTGGATGCAGGATTTCAAATCAATCAAAAGGGGATTATGTGCAGGATTCAAAACTCAAATCAGCAATTCAACCAGGGCTTATGTACAGGATTCCAAACTCAAATAAGCTCATATACAGGAATCCAACAGAATACTTGCCCAAATATACGAACATTCAACTCTATTACTAAGCATTGCCTATTTAGGAAATACAGCTTCAGTATACAGATCGAGCGTAAATCTCTAGGGTTATTCAATTCAGTCTATTGTTTCAATTCAACGGCCTATTCACCAAACTCAAGTATACAGGCCCCCATGGCAGGTTTTGAAACCACAATGGCTTCTCCAAGATCCGAAAGCGACATTTCCGGCCACCGAACACGGTAATAGTATTGCTCTAAAGCATTTTTAAGACCAGCCAATCGGTCTCTGGTGGTCACGTGAACTACACAACCTCCAAACCCTGCACCAGTAACTCTTGAACCATAAGAACCATACTTAAGGCCCAAAGTGCATAAATCATCACATTCAGGAGTTGAAGCTTGGTTCAAATCACGTGTTGAATCTTGAGATTCATTCATCAATTCTCCTAATCTCTCCACAAACGCTAAACCTTCCCCTTTATAAGTCCGGCAAAGTTGAATGGTTTGTAGCACTCTAAGAGAGTCACTATAAACGTGTTTGGTCCGACGATAGATGTTAAGGAGTTTATACTTGACTGGGAAATGGCATAAATACCGATTGGAGAATTCGGATTCCAGTAATCCAAGACGAGATGCAGTATGTTGAGTCAGCATTCCATCTTTTTCAGCATTGGAAAAAAGGGTTTCAATGATTTGGAGCATTTTGGTTAAACGTTCGATTCCCATTTCAATATCTGATCCATCCCATGAAGAAAGGCCCAATTTTTGAGTGTAATAGCCATCGAAACTACCACGTAAAGTTGCTGTATTGATATTGGAGTCCTGCACACAGTGCAACCCAAACTCTTTGGCAATCAAATCGGCAGCCACTCCAACTTCCACTACCCTTAAATTATAGTTAGAAGGAGCGGTTTCCGTTTTATTGGCCGTCACCAAAGAATTGGTGATAAGGAACGAAAGTTCCGGCTTTAAACTGGGTAATTGGAATGGTACTGCATGCAACGTAGGCTTGAACAGTACCAACAACACTTTACCATCTTCTCCATTAATACTAGCACTTTGGTCCATTCCACCATTACTAAGTCCAACGTAGTGTTCACAAACAACCGTGATTTTGGTCAAATCACTTTTGCTAATGTTGCTTTCGCCATTAACCTTTAATGTCGCCAATGTCGCAGCTATGCAGAAAGCCGCCGATGAAGAAAGACCTCCTCCATCAGGAACCGTACCATCAAAAACGACATTGAAAGCGTTCATACATTGGCCTTCCTCTAAGAAGTGTTTTTCAACCAAGTATTTGCGGGCCACAAGCATGCCACACTTGAAATAATCCGCCCACAGAGGCTTGACGTTATCGACGACAATGTCGCGCTCATGTCGTGGCACAGGAATCTGCGTGGTGGCGAACTTGGCGTTGGTGTTGGCGATGGTGATGTGGTCTCCCTCTGTTCTGGCGACTGCAGCGATCACATCGACCTCAATTGCCATGGGTAACACCGAGAAATGGCAGTAGTCGATGTGTTCTCCAATGAGATTGACTCTTCCGGGGGCACGGGCGACAAATGTCGGTTTGGTATGGAATTGCTGCAGGAATGTCTCCTGGACTGCATTGTACCGAGCCCGTTGGGGGTCGGGGTGGGCGTAGAATGAAATGTCGTGGATCGTAGGTACCGACATCGTTTCTCTTGGGGTCTAAGGACTAGAGGAATTCCGGGCTTTATGAGTTGGCGTGTCAGCCATTTGCATTGCGTGACGTCCCCTGCAGTCTGCACGGTACCGATGGCACCGCACATAGCACCGCACAAGAAGATTTTCAAGTGGCATGACCTGCATGCAAAGGTGAAACGTGCATGCAGGGAGTAAATCCGGAGTGCGTCCTCGGCGGAATTGTTAGCGCCGAGGCCCGAGTCCCACTATACGCACGCAAACCCAATATTTCGACCCAGATTTGGACTCCACAGTTTCGGCCCACCTCCAGAAACCTTCTATGCTTGTTTCAGCAAGGTTTTCCGACCCATTTAGGCCGATCCGATTTTTCCGCGTGTTACATCTCCGGAACAAGTCCCCGAGCGACATTTGCGCGGTTGCCCCACACTGGGGAATGCAACGTGCCTGCATACAGCACCTCACCCATGTTAGCTGACATATTAACCCCCAACTGCCACCTTTCCTCCTCTCCACCTCCTCTCCACCTCCTCTCCCCATCCCCCAATGTCTTCCCAAAAAGAGTACATTCTAGTCACCGGTGGCGCCGGTTATATCGGCTCCCACGCTACCGTCGAGCTCATCCAGTCCGGTTACAATGTCGTCATTGTGGATAATCTAGTCAACTCTAGCTTTGACGCCGTGGCCCGCTTGGAGTATATCGTCCAGAAGCACGTGCCATTTCATAACGTGGATATCTGTGACTCGGAGGCGCTTGCCAAAGTGTTTGAACTTTATAACATCACGTCGGTTATCCATTTTGCCTCCTTGAAGGCTGTTGGCGAATCCACCAAAATCCCCTTGGACTATTATGCCAATAATGTGCGGGGCACGATCAATCTTCTTACCACGATGAAACATGCTGGGGTGCAAACCATAGTATTCAGTTCGCTGGCCACCGTGTATGGAGATGCTACACGGTTCAAGGATATGATTCCTATTCCGGAAACATGTCCAACGGGTCCGACCAATCCGTATGGGCGGACGAAACTTGTGATTGAGGGCATTCTTCTGGACTTGTATGTTTCGGACCCGAAGTGGAAAATTGCCATTTTGAGGTATTTCAATCCGATCGGCGCCCATGCCTCGGGGCTTATCGGAGAAGACCCGTTAGGAGTGCCAAACAATCTTTTGCCGTTTTTAGCACAGGTGGCCGTTGGACGCCGAGAAAAACTTTCCATCTTTGGCAATGACTTCGATAGCCCTGACGGAACTCCTATCCGTGATTATATTCACGTGACCGACTTGGCCCTAGGCCATATTTCGGCATTGGAGTACCTCCACGGACCGGGGGGTAAAGATGGTCTTTACCGTGAATGGAACCTCGGTACCGGGAAGGGCTCCACTGTTTTCGATGTGTTTCATGCTTTCTGCAGGGCTATCGGTCGAGAATTACCCTATGAGGTAGTGGGCCGTCGGGCCGGAGATGTGTTGAACTTGACTGCACGTCCTGATCGGGCCAACTCCGAGCTCAAGTGGGAAGCCAAGCTTTCCATTGATGATGCATGCAAGGACTTGTGGAAATGGACCACAGAAAACCCGTTCGGATACGCTTCCGAAAATTATGAATGGTCCAGATTTGATGCTGGTCCTGCAGATAAGCACACCCCCATCTTAGGTGATTTCAGAAGCAGACTCCATACTGTGACTCTTGGGGACTTTAAAGTGAGTCTTGCAAATTATGGAGCCATGATCCAAGATGTGGTATTAGGGAAACAGCACTATGTGCAGTCCTTCGACACTTTGGCAGGGTACCATTCATCCCAAAACCCATACTTTGGAGCCACAATTGGACGGTACGCCAACCGGATTGCCAAAGGCGAGTTTGAGCTTGATGGGGCACAATTTAAAGTCACCCAAAATGAAGGCTTGAACTCCCTCCATGGTGGTACTGCAGGATACGACAAGCAGTATTTCCTTGGACCCGTGACTCAGCAGCCCAAAAAGGACGGGCCTATAACCATGAAGTTTGTCCACGTGGACACTGACGGATCAGAGGGTTTTCCTGCAGACATCGTGTGTTGGGTCACCTACACCATCTCCAAAGATAATGTGAGTGTGGAGTACGAAGCACGAGTGCCAGAATGGTCTAAAAAAGACGCCACTATCGTCAACTTGACCAACCACTCGTACTTTAAGGTCAATTCCAATGCTATCATCGATGGCACTTATGTGCAGGCCGCCACTAACCTGTACTTGGCAGTTGATTCAAATAAATTGCCAAGTGGAGAAGTACACGAATTCTCCGAGGATCTTGCTTCTGGTCACGTGCTTAACCAGAGGTCAATTTTTGACCATTGCCTTATTGTGGATCAGGAAAATTTTGTGTTGGATACGAGAAAAAGAGACGTCCGGGAAATCTTCCGCGCACGTGATGAAGGGACACGTGCCTCCATTGTTTTCTCGTCCACGGAGCCTGCCTTCCAGTTTTACACTGGCGATGGAGTTGCTGTAGAAGGAAGAGAAGCTCGGTGTGGGTTCTGTATCGAGCCAAGTCGGTTCATTGATGCGGCCAATAGAAAAGAGTGGACATCCCAAGTGGTTTTGAGAAAGGGCCAGGTATATGGGTCTTTTATGAAGTACACCTTCTCTTAGAAATAGCAATAGAACAAGAACAAAATTAATGATTGAAATAATGAACTGAAAGAAGTCAATGTATGGAGATTTAGTCAGATAAGACAGAAACAGAGGGACAAAGTCAGAAACAGAGGGTCAAAGTCAGAAACAAAGGGGTCAAATCGTCAGAAACAGAGGGTCAAATCGTCAGAAACTCTATCAGTAATGTTTTGTTGGTCATATTTCCAAGAATTGTAGGTGTCATCAAGAAACTCAAGCTTTAGTATTTGAATTGGCATTTGAATTGGCATTTGAATTGGCATTTGAATTGGTATTGGTGTTTCATTCCATATAAATGTCTAGAAACTGCCGGGAATGAAAGTTTTTAAAAACCAAGATAAGCGATGACAAGAGATTTGGAGCTGTTGAAAGAATGTTAGTGGCCAAAGGTGCTGGGAAATCTTAAAAAGTGGGAGGCACTAATCATGTATACTTTGGATTGCAAAGTAAATGAGATGATGATAATCCATTAATCCATTAATCCATTAATCCATTAGTCCATTAGTCCATTGGAATAGAAAATGCTCGAGTATATTCCACCATATTCTTTGGTTTATTATTTGGTCATTCATGTGATTTGGTCATTCATGTTATTTGGTAGTACTTGAAGATTTGTAACCCATTTTCATTTGGTAGTACTTGAAGATTTGTAACCCATTTTCATTGAACTTAGGAAGACTTGATTGATCGGAAAGGGTTAAGGAGTGGGGTGCTGCAAATTCCAAAAAACCTTCAACGTTCAACGTTGATGATCACCAGAAAATGAATCCAAGTGATGGAACTCCTCGGTAAACTTTAGAGACCTTCATTGTTCTGGGCGGTAAAGGACTTCTAGTTTTGTGGGGATAAATGGGTTGAGGTTTGAGACGGTAGAATACTTATAGTTTCCGATTGAAGGTATGCCACGTCATATTGAATTCTTGCAGCGCTGTACCTATTCAGATGTAGTAATAAGAATTATGTATTGGTGGTGGGGGGAAGGAGCTATTTATATAGACCTACATGGTTTTGCGTTTGTGTCACCTCTTGCGTTTGTGTCACCTCTCGCGGTTGCTTCAGATGTGTTTCAAATGTGCTTCAGATGTGTTTCAGATGTGCTTCAGATGTGTTTCAGATGTGTTTCAAATGTGTTTCACATATGTTTCAAATGTGTTTCAGCTGTGTTTCAAATGTGTTTCAAATGTGTTTCACATATGTTTCAAATGTGTTTCAGATGTGTTTCACATGTTTCTAATTGTATACATTTGTTTCATCATGTCAATACAAAATCTAAGGTTATGAAACCAATTGAGGTTTCAAAATTACGTAGTACTCTATATATAAATAAGGTTCTAGATGGATTCTTCAAAGGTACCATTGTTCATATATGCACCACCAGAAGTCACTCTAACCCACAATAAGTGCTTTTAACCCTTCTTCCAAAGAGACACTTTGATCCCATCCCAAATCCTGCATCTTTTCATAAACAATAGCATACCGATTGTCGTTAAATGGACGGTCCTGCACATAGTCCACGTATCTCCATAACCTTTCCTTATCCAATTCTTTCCCCTGGTTCAAGTTGTATATCTGAAACATCTTTGAAACAAGCTCCAAATTCGTCATCTCATCGCTGCTGCCCACATTATACACATCAGAATCATCCTTATTAACTTCATCGCATGCTTCGTACTGATGTTTTTCATACACCAAATCGATGGCCTGTATAAAATCATGGACATGAAGATACCGCCGCTTCTGGGCCCCTGTACCATGGATCGGTATACGCAGGATACGCCCAGACTCTTCTCCATACGCTTCAATGTCATGAATGGTTTTGAGCACGCGTGATACCATTTTCTCCGAGTGTTGTCTTGGTCCATAAACATTATTGGCCCGAAGAATCGTCACTGGCGCCTTATATGCACGCCGGTATGAATGGAGAAGTAAATCACATGCTGCTTTCGATGCTGCATACGGATTGGATGGCAATAGCGCTCCATTTTCATCCACTTCTCCTGTGATTTGTTCCCCGTACACTTCGTCTGTGGAAATATGAATAAAATGGAAGTTTCTTCGGGGAGAGGAATCAACGGTACTTATATAGTTTTGGTTTTGTACCTCCCCCTCTTTTCCCCCCTCTTTTCCCTCTCTCTTTGTGACCCTTAAACATGCTTCGAGAAGACGTTGGGTGGCGAGAATGTTGTTTTTGGTAAAGAAGACAGGATCACAAAAGGACCGGTCCACACAACTCTCAGCGGCAAAATTGAATACCGTGGCATTTTGTGCCATTTCAAGTTGTTGGGCTATAATTTGATCCAATTTGGGATCCGTGGCTAAATCCACTTGTTGGAAGGAGAAGTGTTTATTCTCCATTGCCTGATGGAGGTTTTGCAACAGATGGTCTGATGCATAGGATATCTTATCAAGACAACAGACACTGGCGTCAGGGTACTTGACAAGAAGGTAGTCCACCATATGGGAGCCTATGAAACCCGCTCCTCCGGTAACGATAAAGTGGCGGCTCATGGGTAGCTAGCTCATGGTGGAAGAAGTGGCCTGAGTTGGTGAAGGGAGGTGAGGTTGATCATGCAAGCGTGCATATGGCGCATTACCCTTTTGGGCACCAAGTCTAGGTGCATTTATGCGTCTGCGCATGAGGTGCTGGAAAATATGTATGTCGCGCAGCAAAATGGAGAAGCATGGAGTCGGGTTAACTAAACGGAACAAGTGCGGCAATTTTGTGCGTGCGGCCTGCATATACCAATTTCAGTCTTTACGCTTGTCGGGGGCCGTTATGCACGTTAGGGCCCCAGTTCCCTCGGCGAAGCAACCCCGGAAAAACCCCGCGCCTTACCAAATCCGTTACCATATCTGCGTTTCTTCCGTGCATTTCAGTGCATTTCTCCGTCTCACCTAAAACACATCTCCGGTCACGCAACGTTTCCAGCACCCTCGTGCGTCCCCATCAAATGCAACCCCCACGCCTTAATTGCCACTCTGGTTTAGCAGCACCTATATGGCCACTGTTTAAGTCGCGCCTTTCGGCCTTTTCCCCTCTTCTTCCTTATTAACTACATGTTTGACTTTACCGATCATTCCCACCGGCGCTTGAACCCCCTTACCAATGAGCACGTGTTGTGTTCCCCTCATCGGGCCAAGCGTCCGTGGCAAGGAGCTCAGGAGAACGTGGCCAAAACCACTTCGCCTGAATACGACCCCAAATGCTACTTGTGTCCTGGAAATGCCCGGGCGGAAGCTGGCACGGAGAACCCAAAGTACACCTCTACTTATGTGTTTCCAAATGACTATCCTGCAGTGCAACTTTCCCAGCCTGATTGTCCACCCAACGCCCTTGATACTGACCTGGTGGAACCCCTGGATATAAGCCTTGATAAAAACACCATCAACAATCTTAAACACAAACTCCTCCATGTTAGTGGGGTCAAGGGGCAGTGTTTTGTGATTTGTTTTAGCCCCAACCATGCGCTCACTTTGCCTCTTATGGCAGTAAAAGAAATCCAGGGCGTGGTTGCCACGTGGCAGCAACTTTACTTGGATACACAGAAGCAACTGCTTGAAAACAAGGCGCCTTATAAGTATCTTCAGATTTTCGAGAATAAGGGTGCTGCCATGGGCTGTTCGAATCCCCACCCTCACGGCCAGGCATGGTGTTTGGATGTGGTGCCCACTGAGGTTAGCACTGAGCTTACTAATATGAGCAACTATCAAAAGAAAAATGGGTCCCATCTCTTGGGCGACTACGTGCAGTTGGAGCTAGCCGAGCGCAAGCGGGTGGTGGTAGAGAACGAGCTGTTTGTGGCGGTGGTGCCGTTCTGGGCCATGTGGCCTTTTGAGACCCTAGTGTTGGCGAAAACACATGTGGCCTCTGTGGCTGACTTTACGCCCCAGCAAACTGCAGACTTGGCTCTGTTAATCAAGGCTTTAACCATCAAGTATGATAACTTGTTCTTAACGCTGTTCCCCTATTCTATGGGAATCCACCAAGCACCATTGAACGCCACGCCGGAGGAAAAGGCCACTTCCTGGTTCCATATGCACTTCTATCCACCTCTCTTGCGGTCTGCCACCGTGAAGAAGTTTTGCGTTGGTTTCGAGCTTTTGGGTGAATCTCAAAGGGACTTGACTAGTGAACAAGCTGCCGCTCGTCTCCAAGAATTGAGTGGGGAAATACACTACACCGAAAGCCACTGAACAGAAACCATTGAACAGAAGCCACTGAACAGAAATCACTGAACAGAAAACATTGAACAGAAACCACTGAACAGAGGTCTAGACTTGGCATTGAATTTCTGGCCAGATGGGACACTATTCTTTCTAGAAACTATGCATTTGGTGACTCATAGATAAAATACCCTCTAGGGTTGAACAATGGTTTGGAAATGAGATTGGCCTAGATATCTCAACATATCAAGTCACAAGCATGCTCCCGAAACTCTTTAATGCATGCAATAATTGTAAATATAAACACCAAGTACATTTTCACGTATTGTCTATTCTGAGGACCCCAGATTCCGGTATATAACAGAAGTAATAAGATGCACTGTTAAAGTATCGTAGTGATCCTGTATATAAGTATATTGTCCTGTATATTGATTCTGGTCCTGCATACTGCCTATCCTGCATACTAACACACTACAATGGAGTGTTTTAAGCTACACTAAACTATATTGATTATTCTATTATACTAATACATTCCTGCAGTCCTGTATACCTAAAGAATTCCTGCAATTTAAGGCTAATATTAAACTAGTACTAAGACCCGGTACTGCATATAGTGCAATTACTAAGGACTGTATATAACACACTGTATACTACTGAAGAAACATGGTTTCTGAATATGAATTTGTCTCAGATTATGATGGAATCAAGTTAAGTCATTTATATTAGTATGCTGCACTATCCTGTATGTCCTGCATAATCGTGCGTCGTTTCCTGTATCCAGGCGATCCATTTGACCAATCAGAACCAACTTCAAAAGTCGGGAGAAAGTATGTAATTTTTTCGCAACTTTAGAGGTCAAAAAAGGTGCATTCATAAAAAAATGCGATTCAAAATTATGAAACATGCGCGTATTTCGAACATTGCACACTCAAGAAACTTTAAAAAATGAGAAAAATGAGAAAAATGAAAAAAATGACATGAAAAAAAGCCGTAAAAAAAGCCATAAAAAAAGCCGTAAAATGGCTCTAAAAAGGCTGTAAAAAATACTCATTTACTCTTTTGTCCTCATTAGCCTTTTTTTCTTTTTTTTCTTTTTTTTCTTTTTGGTATTGAGATACGCTGAGCATGAACAAATAACACTCCAAATCTATGGAAATAACACTCCAAATCTATGGAAATAAAAGCTACGAAATTCTAAATACGTACATATAAAAAGGCCATGAATTCTAAGCGTAACCTTTTTTTTTTTTTTGGTTTAATGCAATTCTCCGCTTTTCCGGAATCATGCATAGTATCTAGGGTCATATGCAGTACTCTTTAAATTACCTAATAGTCAATTAAAATAGAAATCTATTTTCTTATAATTAATAAAATTATCAACGGAATCTTCAATGGAATCTTCAATGGAATCTTCAATGGAATTCCGTTCCATTTCCACAAATAGATTCTGTATTCAAGCCTCTGTGCGTTTTAATTATACCCCATTCTCTGACATCATGAACATTGTATATGTTTTGTAGTAGAGTATTGTGAAAGAATTCACTGAAACTTCCAGTACTGAAACTTCCAGCACCATGATGCTAATTCAGAAGTTGGGCATCACTTCTGACTGCAACAGATCCTGTTCCTGTAAACAAGTCCAGGCCATGGATCTTCTTTGCAAGAGTAGGTGCAGTACCCTTGGCTCCGTATCCACCTCCTCCTGGTGTACGTATAATGAACCGGTCTCCCACAGATGCACTGACTGTGGCCTTGCCTCCCACATTGACTTCTTTGTAATAGAAACTGCCATCTTGGGCTTGGAACTTGCGGGCCCAGATGTTCTGGCCTCGTTGCCCATCTCCTCCTCCTTGGAGTCCATGTGGAGCAATCACTCTTCTTTCCGATAAAATGGATGCAGTCACAGGCACTCGGAACTCAATGTCCCGAACCACTCCACATCCTCCGGAATGGGCCCCCGTGCCTCCCAGACCTTGCCGGATACTGAACTCCCGGATAAGAACAGGGTACCGTTTTTCAAACACCTCTGCATCTGTAATCCGTGTGTTGGTCATGTGCGTATGCACTCCATTGACTCCATTCCACGTGGGGCCAGCTCCATGGCCTCCTGCAATGGTTTCATAGTATCCAAAGCCCTGCACATACCGTCCGTGTTCATCATTTCCACCCATTCCAAACGTAAAGTTGTTGCAGCATGATTGTGAGTTGGCTGATGCCTGGAATGCACTAAAAATACATCCCGTGATGATTTGAGATGTACACACATTTCCGGCCACAACAGCACATCCATCACTGGGATTTAGAAGCGAGTTTTCAGGGATCACCACCTTCACCGGCTTCAAGCAACCCTGGTTGAGAGGAATCTGCTCATCCACCAAACACCGTAAACAGTAGATGATGGCAGAGTATGTGATTGCCACGGGTGCATTGCTATTAGCATAGGCCTGGATTCCTGTACCACTAAAGTCAAACACCACACGTCCATCATCCTTATCTTCATAGATCTTAAGACAGATCTGCGATCCATCATCCATGTAGTCCACACACTCAAGTTCATGAGCCAGTTTGTTGATCACATCTTTCAACATCTTGGAAACTGTGGCTGCTGCATTATCCTGGATGGCCCCCATATACCGGATGATAGTGGGCAAGCCAAACTCCGCCACAAGCTTGTCGATCAAACCAATCCCTTTCTGGTTGGCTGCAATCTGCGCCTTCATGTCGCTGATGTTGTCACTCAACCGTCTTGTTCCTGAACATCCAGGTACCTTGGAGGGCTCATTCAAAAGCAAATCCACCATACGAGCCTCCTGGAACTCGCCATTCTTCACGAGCATTTCCGAGTAGATTGTAGCTCCTTCTTGCTCCAAGAATTTGGAGTTGGGAGGCATCGATCCCGGCAACAAGCCTCCAATATCTGAGTGGTGAGCTCTAGATGCAACATAGAAGATGATCTTGTTGTTTTCAAAAGCTGGAGAAATCACCGTGATATCAGGCAAATGCGTTCCTCCAGCCATGGGGTGATTGGTGACAATCACATCGCCAGGCAGTAACTTATCCTTCCACAAATCAGCCTGGAACTTTACACACGTAGACATGGATCCAAGATGCACCGGCACGTGAGGAGCATTGGCCACCAAGTTTCCTTCGGCATCGAACAATGCACACGAAAAGTCGAGTCTTTCTTTGACATTCACGGAAACAGACGTTTTTTGTAAAGCAGAGCCCATTTGCTCGGCAATATCCATGAACCTGTGGCCGAAGATCGAGAGAAGTACGGGGTCTGGAGGTGCAGATTCCGATTCCTTGTCCTCTGCCAAATCGGTTTTCTTTTGGGACTTTTCAATGCTGATCACCACATGACTCTTTAAAATCAAAGCAGTTGAGTTGGGTGGAACGATATTGGTCTGCGTTCCATCTGCAATGATGGCAGGGCCATGAACTTCGCTTCCGATGTCCAAATTCTCTAGCAAAAAAACCGGCGTAGAAAGATCACTGGCCCCAAAACGTACCTTCTTTCTAAAAGCCACTTTTTCTTCTGCAACAGCTGAAATTGCACTCTTCTCCTTCAACTCCTGCATTTGGTCATCAATATATGCATCTTGGTCCCGGTCGGATTTCCCAATAGCCCGAACTCTGATATCATCCACAACAATCTCCTTCTCAAAAACGAACCCAAACTCTCTCTTGTGCATGGTCAAAAAAGTACTTTCAAAGTCCCACCCTTCCCCTTTGGGAACCATTATGGCAGATTCTGTACCCACAAACCTCAAGTTAAGGTACTCCTCATAAACAATGGTTGCATCCGTGAAGCTCTGGGCTTTAAGGGTATTTGAAGCCCTGGCCCGAAGAGTTTCAAATCTTGCCCTAAGATGCAGTGCGTTTTCCTTGTTCAAGTTGACGGATGATGGTTCCTGTACATCCTCAACCACATCGGCCAAGGCCATTCCGTATGCAGACAACACAGACGAGTACCGGTGGATTAACACAGTAGAAACTCCAAGCGATTCAGCAATAGCTACTGCATGTTGACCACCAGCTCCTCCAAACGAAACGAGTCGATGGGTTGCAGTCACGTGACCCTTGGCTTCCACTAATTGTCTGATTGGCCGAGACATTGTCTCATTGGCCACTTTGATGAACCCAAATGCAACTTCGTGTGCAGTCATTGGCAGTCTTCCCGGGTTGCCATCATTTATTTCCTTGGTCAAGACCTCGAATTTCTTGGTCGAAGCTTCAAGGTCCAAGCTCTGGTCTTCGTTGGGGCCAAAGATCTTGGGAAAGTATTCAGGCAAAAGACGGCCCAAAAACAAGTTGGCGTCCGTGACCGTCAAAGGGCCTCCTTTTCTGTAGCACGCAGGACCCGGTTCCGAAGATGCAGACTCTGGTCCAACGTGAAACAACCCATTCTTGTATGTCAAGATCGATCCTCCTCCTGCAGCCACGGTGTTGATATCTAGTTGAGGACTCTGTACCGTGACACCTGCAGTCACCGTCTCGAACACATGGAAAAACTTTCCTTCTCCGTAGCGAGAAACATCCGTGGAAGTTCCTCCCATATCAAACCCAATGAGCGGGATTTCGTTCTTGGGATTGTAGCATGTGGCGGAGTAACCCACCACTCCTCCAGCAGGACCAGAGAGAATAGCCCTCAATCCAGAAAAAGAAAGAGCATCCACCAAGCCACCATCCGATTGCATAAAGTGACACCGCACACCGGCCTGGTTTTTCTGGCTATAGTAGCCATGTTTCAAGCCCAATTCAAAACTCGACAAGTATTTCTTGATTTCCGGCGTCAAGTATGCATCCACAATCGACAGGTTGGCACGTGCCACGAACTTGATCATGGGGCTCAATTCGCTAGACATCGACACATTCGTAAAGCCAATTTCCCGGGCTATCAGAGCCACCATCTGCTCGTGATCAGGAAAAGTATATGCATGCATCAAGCAGATTCCAATGGAGCGGACTCCAGAGTCGTACAACACCTGGAGAGATGAACGTACTGAAGCATCGTCTGGCTTGCGGAGAACACGAACGGTTTCCGACGATAAACCAGTCACCAAATCTTTGCCATTTGCAGAAGTAACCTTAAATTCGGGGTCTTCAACATAATCCTCCAAAGTCACCCTTTCATCGATCTCCACCACGGAATCATAGAGCACCTCAGGTTTCAGAATAGACAAGTCGAAGATATGTGGCCTGGACTGGTTTCCAATCTCCAACACATCACGAAATCCTTGCGTCGTCACCAAAGCACATTTCTCTCCCTTACGCTCCAAAAGAGCATTGGTAGCCACCGTTGTGCCCATACGAAGGTACTCGATCTTATGGGTATCCAAAGGCAGGCCACGGGGGATTTTTGAGCCAGAGAGTTTTTCTAGCAATCGACGGATTCCTTCTAAAGGAGCATCTGGGTAGTTTTCAGGGTCCACCGAAAGAAGCTTGATGATCACATCATCTTTCTGGTCACCAGTACCGGGGTTTCCAACACAGTCAGTGAAGGTTCCACCTCTCTGAAGTTAGTATAACCAAACAAAAAGAATCAATGAGTAGAATCTTAAGGGAATATCACATACATCAATTGCAATTCTGTATCCCATGACGTTTAGTAACAAGAACCTGTGAAACTGTGGAGATGGTGCGACCTCTTATAGAGTGATAAGCACGGATGTAGGTGCGCGCGATCGCATCTTGCGGAGAACAATGTGCGTGGGTTATGATCCTGCATCCCCTCACATCCGTGCCTCCGCTATCAACCCCTCCTTCTTTCCAATTAAATGCATCTTCAACCATTGAAACATTCTGAAATTGGCTTTGGAATGATATAAATCATTCGTGACTAGTCATTCTCCTTCCAGTCTGTAACCAACATATGTCCAGGCGCATGGGCAAGAATAGGGCCATCGATTTCTTCAGCCAATGATAACGCAGCCACTTGAGCAGTCACTCCACATCCCCAGAAGTAAGGAATCTCATCATCGGCAATCAAAGTTGTCTCGCCGTAATCTGGCCTTTCAATATCAATCCCCAACTCCTGTACTGCATCGTATCCATGTGCCATAGGGCACCCATGCAGTTTCGTAAACCTCCCCGTAATTTCATAGATCTTTTCTGCATCTGCTTCCTTATACGGCCTCATACTCACCACACAAGGCACGTTAACAAAGCGTCCACTGTCTTTCAAGATCCGAGTGGTTCGGTACATCGAAACCACTTTCCCTTCTACTTCATTTCTGGAGGGGAGGCCTGCTGCCGCCAAAGCGGCTTCAAATGAAAACGAGCACCCAATAAGAAAGCCAATATGATCCGACTGCCACCATCTCACAATATCTGTTGGTGTGTCAATCAAGATACCATTTTCATAGACTGCATAGCGAGCAAACTCCCGGCGCAAATCAAAGTCGCCATCTTTAATCAAACTGACATCATTGAGCTCATGTGGATTCCTTGGTTTCGTATAACCAAGTAAAGGGCAAGGCTTTGGATTTAGCCTGCAAAATTCCTTGAAGTCTGCAGCCAAATTTTGGGGGAGAACGATCAAGTTTGCCTGAGTATAACCATTACAGATTCCCGAGGTGACTTTCGAGTGTATTCCATTCCGACACTGGAGCCGGAACTCTTTGGGGGTCA
Organism: Metschnikowia sp. 04-218.3; assembly: GCA_002374635.1. Taxonomy (NCBI): domain Eukaryota; kingdom Fungi; phylum Ascomycota; class Pichiomycetes; order Serinales; family Metschnikowiaceae; genus Metschnikowia; species Metschnikowia sp. 04-218.3. The sequence goes on from NLAC01001951.1 coordinate 48,107, forward strand.
TTTTTGCTCGAGTAAATCTATCGGCGGGCTTTCCATGAGTCAAGTCTGAGGCGACGCGTTCCGTATGCAGGAATTTCACTCCCCCCCCACCAATGACACTCTTCACTTTTTCTCTCCATGCTTGATATAAAACCCTTATCGTTTTTCCTCTAGTATTTCTGGAAAGAAGTTGAGCCAGTCATTGACCTCTGATGTCATGAAAACAGGTGGGCCTCCGAACGAGTTGAAGTTATCGGTGCTCGTGTGTGTGTCCGGAATAGAGTGTGCAGAATCTAGACCTTCAGGCTCCAACAACTCCTCCTTCTCGTAGCTCTTGAGTGTCCAAAAAATACTTGTTGCTCCAGGTTCCACCATCTTAGCATAGTTTCTGAGAGCACTTTCAAAAGGCACATCCGAACTTTGCTCAAACTTTATCTTGAGCTTCTTGTAGGAAACCACGCTCAAGCGCCAGTGGGTGGTGTACTTGAGCACCAACATAAATTCATAAAACCACTGGCCATTGGCCCCCAGGTAGTCACCATGGCTTCTCATCAACAATACCGATAAACTGATAATGCACAGGTACACAATCAACACAGAGCACTTGGAAGCACCATTGAGCTTCATGAATGAGTAGATGCAGCAGTGTAAATCATCGATGGTCTCCATGCAAATTGCCAGTGAGTCAGACTTGCCCATTTGCGTCTGCAGTGTGGCCCGAACATCAACAAAAGGTCGATTGAGGCAAAGTAGCACCATGTAATAGAAATAGCGCAAGAACATCTCGTTATTGTTGTGACCCCGTTCACGGAGCATTTGTCGGTTCCACCTCATATTCACCGGTAGCTTGTCCCGCCATTGAAGAAGTTGCTCATTATACGTCTTGACCAAGTTCATCTTTTCTTCTATGCCCGGGTCGTTATTGGTGCTTCCCGAAAGGCTTGAGCTTCTCGTAAACACATTTTCCATCATCTCATCCGAGATCTTGGCCAATTTTGTTATGTTCAAAAGCGGGTTGGAGATGTCGATATATGGCGTTTTGTCGTCTTCTGGAGCCCCGGGATATGTATAGGGTTCGATCCACTCGAGCGCAGGCATGTTAGCTGCAATTGGAATGGTGGACTCGTCCACTTTAATCACCGACGGCCGGCCCAAAATCAAGCTGATGAAGCGGTCGGCGGTGAACGTGCCCCAGAAAATCCTGCTTCTAATACTGTTTGAGATCTCTTCGGTATGGTTCTGGAGCTCTCCACGAAGAAGCCAGTTCTCGGGCCGTAGATGGAAGCCAACACCGTAGCCCATGCGAATTGCGTCTCCGGTGAGCATCCAGCCCGCATTGATATTGGCATTGTAGATTTCATAGAGCCCCAACAACATGAATGCCTGGAGCAGGCCAATGGATGGAGAGCCAAGCGAAGCCATGAGCATGTCACGGGAAATCCGGTAAAACAGTCCAGCGAGTTTTTTAAGACCCTCGTCTTCTGACATCGACGCACCCACACAGCAAATAGCATACACAAGCTCGGTGGAGCTGTATACACCCGGTGAATTGGGGTCAAAAAAGTCAAGGAGAAACGCCTCTCGAAACACAAAAGAGTGCATGTCCGGGTACTGCCAGCGGAAAAACAAGCTTATACACTCGATAACGTCAGGCCTCTCGCGAAGCTGGCGGATCTCAGCGGCGTGTTCACGAGGAGCCAGCTCCTCGACGTCCAAGACACTCGTGTGCCCAAACACAGGAAGGTAAGCGTTGCGTTCTGTGGGGAAGCCCCTCTGGCTGAAATAGGTTCTTTCGGCCCGCAAAACAACGGGCTGGTTCACTGGGGTAGCGGAATCCGACGCTTCCAGGTCGTTGAGGCTGCGTGGGCGACTCTTTCTTTTGAGTAGGTCCATAGTATACTGGTGGCTTTTGGAAATCTGGTCGAGAAGTGTCTGGTACCCCGCCACCGTCAGCTCCAATTGTTCGATCTTTCGGTTGCGGTAACGGTCCTTCCTTCCATCAGCACGAGACACGCATTCAAGCTGGAGCTTGACACAATTAGTACAGGAGGCAGTTCCTGTTTCATGACACTTGATTTTGCGCTTACGGCACTCCTCGCACGCCGTGGAGGCATTCTGCCTTTTCATCATCTTTGCCTGTTTCTGAGTTGGATTGGCCGCTGCAAGTTAATTCCAGTCTTGTATGCAGGTATACATACCCAGATCCAGCTACTTTGTTATTCTATCAACCCCTTCAGCACGGATCGGACAAAACTGACATTAAATCAGGGCCGGTTCCATAGTTGTATGTAGCTTCAAAATATAACCGATTCAGCATGTTCAAAAAATATCCTCTCATGAGTTTGCATGGGGACATGCTCCTTTATATATCCCAAGGGGTGGCCAAAGTGGGGTTGATGTGGTACAAAGCCGTTATGCAGACATTGCATAGTATATGCAAGGTTGTTTCACAAAGTGGTGGTTTTGTACAGCACAGGGTGTTTCAGAATTCAGGGGGGTTTCATCTGGGGCTGCCAATTCCTGCAGGGAGTGTCTAGAGGCCCGCAGGCAGCTCTTTACAGAAAACTATAAATGAATACGGCTTTTTCCCTTGCCACGCTAGAAACAACAAAATTATTGATCCAAAATGGAGGCTCGGAATCTCAGTATTTGGACAACCTTGAAAACTTGGGGATCATGGTCAATTCCACTGCTAGCAATGAGCAGATGAGAAGCATGCTAGCAAATGATAATAAGGTGTTTGAGGTATGCGAAGACATCTTGGCGGTGGCGCTTCTGCTTGATTTGGCCTCAGATAAAGAGACTGTGTTATACGTTAGAACACTCCGGGCGGCAGTGTTGCTTTTGCGCAATCTTGTTCCCATGTGCTCTCGATACGTGGATGTGCCGCTTCTTTTGTTGAGTATACAGCACTTTGCTGCAAAGATAGACGCCCAAAGCGACTTCTTTGCCCGCTGCTTGGCGTCATACTTACAGCTATTGGCCAATGTGGTGCTAAAGGCAGGTCTGGACTTCTCTTGCAATATCCATATGGTGGGAGACACGTTCAAAGACACCCTTCTAGAAGTGATTTCAAACTCTCAAGATCCTCATCTCAAACGCCCGCTCAATATCCTCCTCAGCAGGGTTCTCACCGAAGAAAATGTTTCCCAATTGCTTGGAGACCAAAGTTTAGCCCCTTTGCTCGAATACATCTTTAGTCTGTGTGACTATGACGAGTTGGAGGGCTCTCAAGAACTCCAGGAGATCATCGAGCACCTTGTGACCAATGAGTCGTTTGTGACGTTTGTACAGGTGCACAACTCAGTGCCATTATTGGAGGTTTGTCAACTTATCATCACCAGCAAAGACGACTGGGATAACAGAGACGTGACTGTTTTGATTAATTGGGCGTTTGGGCTATTTAAGGAACTTTCTCCGAAAGCAGGTGACCTCCTCAAGACAGAACTGCCTGATTTGAAAGAATTGGAAGTGCTCAATTCCAAGCTCATCAAGGTGCTTGATATTGTTTCTGATCTCTGCAAGTTCCACACAGTGAAGGGATTTCTCGACCATTACAATGCACTAGAATTGATCATTCCTTTTTTGCGTGTGGTTCACGAGAATACAGAGATCAATACCAAGAAAGGAGAGGCGACGACGAAAACAAATGGCAGCAAGAAGTTCCCCATGGTCAAGACTCTCTTGATGGAGGTTTTGGCGTTCGTTTGTCACGACAGTCCTCAGACCCAGGACAAGGTGCGGGAGCTCCATGGTCTTGAATTGGTCTTGTCCAATTGCGTGATCGACGACGACAATCCCTACATCAAGGAGCGGTCAATCTTGTGCCTCAAGTTCCTACTCCACCAGAACGCAAAGAACCAGGAGTTTGTTGCCCAGCTTGAGGCAAAACAGGTGGTAGACGGCGACGCTCTTCGGGATGCAGGATACGAGGTGTCTATCGAAAACGGTAATGTTGAGCTCAAGAAAGCAGAACCCAAGACAACATGAAACAAAACGGGCCTTCAAGAACAGTTGAAAGTTGCTCCCGAAGATTTGTATTTAAGAAATATAAATGCTTCTGATTAAAGTGATTACTTATGCCTTTGGTTCCTTGGCCAACTCCTCGATGATTGTCTCCTTGACCTTCTCTAACGAAGCCTCCTCGATCAACAAGATCCTCTTCTCCTTAGTTGCCAACACCCTCAACTCATCAGGAAGCACGTCTCTGTCGAAAGAATAGCCTTCAATACCACCCAAGGCTTTGTTGACGACCTCGGAGAACTTGGCAGGGTGTGCAGTGGACAACGAAATGTACTTGACATCCTTTTCGCCGACCTGCAAGTCTCTTTGGATGAATCTATGCGTGGTGGCGATTCCAACTGCAGTGTGTGGGTCCAACACATACTTGTCGGAGTTGGCAGTGAAGATCTGCTTGATGGTGGCAGCAGTTTCGGAGTCAGTGACTCTTTCAGAGTCAAAGTCCTTTCTGGCGGCAGCAACAACCTCCTCTGGAGTCGAAACCGAACCGGTGGCCTTCAACTGCTGCATCCAGCTGTCCAAGGTGGAGCCAGCCTTGAGATCATCGTGAGTCACGTTATCTCTGATCAAATACCATAACAATCTCTCGAAGTTGGAGGAGATGAGGATATCCATGGCAGGTGAAGCGGTGGCCTTGACCTCGCCGTCTTTCTCGTATCTGCCGGACTTCAAGAAACGATCCAAGATGTCGTTTTCGTTGGTGGCGATGATCAACTTGTCCACGGGCAAGCCCATTTGTTTGGCATAATAGCCAGCCAAGATATCACCAAAGTTCCCGGAAGGAACCACGAATCTGGGCTTGATCGACAGACCCACGGCCTTCACCAACAGGAAGTATGAGTGGAAATAATAGGTGGTCTGGGCCAAGATCCGTGCCCAGTTGATGGAGTTGACGGCACCCACGTGGTACTTCTCGTTGAAGCCTTTGTCTCCAAAGATCAGCTTGACGATATCCTGGCAGTCGTCGAACGTGCCCTTCACCGATAAGGTGTGCACATTGGGATCTTCCACGGTGGTCATTTGTTCCTCCTGGATTGGAGAAATCCGGCCAGTGGGGTACAAGATGAACACCGACACGTCCTTCTTGCCTCTCAAGCCATAGATGGCCGCAGACCCAGTGTCGCCTGACGTGGCACCCACCACAGTGATTTTCTGTCTCTTGGACTCGTCACTGATGCCTGCATTTCTTCTAGTCAAGAAGTACTCGAACAAGTTTCCAACAAACTGCAAGGCCACATCCTTGAAGGCATACGTTGGGCCATGGAACAACTCAAGCAAATACAAGCCGGCCTTCTCGTCAAGAGCCCGGATGGGCGTGACCTCGGGGGCCCGGAACGTCGAGTATGATTTTGCAATCAAGTCCTGGAGATCAGCATCGGGGATTTCCTCTTGTGCAATATACTCCCTCATGATGTTGAAGGCAAGTTCCTGGAAGCTCAAGTCCTTCCACTTGGTTAAGAAATCCGAAGGCAACCGAGGAATGGCCGAGGGTACAAACAATCCACCGTCCTTGGCCAAACCTGTCATGATTGCATCCTCGAACGAAACCGCCTGGGTCTCGCTGCTACGTGTTGATCTGTATGCTTTGGAAGACATGTTGAGGAGGAAGAAAATGGGGGAGCCGAAATTGTTCGTGGTGCCGGTCACGTGGTTTTTTCGATCACGTGTGTTGGCGCTCGCATTGAGTCATCCCATGCGCACCACGGGTGCAAATCTGTACTCTAGCCCAAAACCAAGTTGATAGTGTGGGTCTGTTATATGCAGGATCCATGATTTTCAAATGGCTTTCATTTCAAAAATGTCTCCAAATGTTGTTTTTCAAAATTGACTCTCAAAATTGTTTTCCACATTAAGACTCACTATGGCTGACTATTGCTTGAATCATGATTGAGTGATGTGGGAGGTACTGGTTTCGCACAGGCTTTAGGCGGCCTTCCGAGACTGTCCAAAGATAAGCAATGGCATTGCACGGAACGAAACGGCTTATTCGGCTCCAAAAGTTGTTTATGAGAAACCATTCTGTGCATGGCCAAAACCTCCAAAATCCCCGTGCTCAAAACCCCATATCTCCTCCTTCCCCACAATGTCCAGCCATACTGAACCAGCATCGGCTCCAGCTTCTCCAAGACCAGTTCCACAAGTCCCAGGTCTCGTACTCCATTGGTTATGGGCTGGGAGTGATCCAGCAAGCAGGTTATGGGGGTGTGGTACAGCCGCAAGTGGACTTGATCCATATTGTGGAAGATCCCATGGCTTTCCACCGAACAAACTCAGTTGCACACCCAAACCACTACTCGGCATTACTCAAGCTTGGGTTCCCGGTCTTGGGCAGTGTGCAGCATATGGGGGCAGGCGTCTACTTCAACCCTTATGTGAAGATGGAAGATACCAATGGAAATACGACGGTGGTGAAGTATGGCGTGGTGGCTCGTCACGTGGTGCTCCAGGACTTGAGGCAGTGGACTTCCTTGTACATTGCCGGAAGACTACACAAGCCAGTCAAGTACCTCTATGAGCAGGACGACCAACTACGTGAAGCCAACGAGTACAACTTGCACAGTGTGTTCTCGCTAGCGACACTTCTCTTGGCCAAGAAGACGGCGCACGTGAGCCTAGGCCAGATCTTCGAAAGAATTGCCGCCATTTCCTATATGGGCGATCCCCGCATGTTGGTGGGCGGAGAAAACCCCAATAAGGTCAAGAACATTGTCTCTCGCCAACACTCCATGTTTGAGCTGTTGTATGGACAAGCCATTGCGCTTGCGCAAGAGAAGGAGCTTCTCAAAAAGTGTGGTCATGGCTACGAAATCTGCTTAACGCCGAAATCTACCTCCTCTCTCTTGAACAACCTTCCGGGAAACTTCAAGCGACGCTTACTTGCTTCGTACAGGACCAAGTACTCCAAGCAACATATGCAAGACAAGAACGTGGACCGGTTCCTCCATCAGCAGGGTTCCATTGAAGATGATAGCCCATTTTTGCATGCCATCTCTACCGATAAGTATTTACGGTGGACGCTACGGAATACCATTCTGGGTATCATTGCATATCCTGCATTGATCCAATCGCTCAAGGGCATTTTCACGGCTGGCATAGCCAAATCAGCCAAGTACGCATGGGAAAAGAAGATGAAGAGCTTAAAGACTTAAGATGGGTGGAAAGAGGATGAATGAAACGGTGTTATTAACGAAGTATGAAGTCAATCAATGGACCGCGGCCGATTCCGTCACTACACGGAAAAAGTTTTGTCAAGCAGACGAAGCTTGAAGCCCTCCTTTTCCGGAGTTTTGGAGCACCCAAGAAGGTTTTTGGGTACGTTATTTGGCTCGCCCAACTTGCCAATGGACTCCGATAACGAAGGGAGTGTTCGAATGCCGTTGCGTGGATCTGGTGGATTGAAGATCGAAGGCACGGACTCTCCTCCTGTTCTGCTCACGCATGTTGGAGTATAAGGCAAGTCTCTCACGTATGCATACTTGTCGTGGTGCTTATGAGCGGAGTCTTTTTCGTGGACAACCTGTTCGGGTTTCATTTCTTTGGGGTAGTACGGAGGCCTGGAGTTTGCTCCGTTGAACTGTGAATACAGCAGCGACGCGATCCGGAACTGGGTGTCAATATTGGACATCTGACGGGTAGTAACAGGCCAGTTGGGCTGCTGGGCTCGGCTCTGCGAAGGGTGGATGTGGCTCATCTGCATCTGCGGCGGGCTCATCATGAAGGGTTGTATTCGAGGGTCAGCGATTTCTGTGTGCCTCATGTGGCCCATTCCAGCCATGACCATGGGGTTGTTTTGCGGAAGAAAACACGAGTCAACATTGAGGGTCATTGGGTTCTGCAGAGGCAACACGGTGATTTCTCTGGTGCCGTTGCTGAGGAAATCGCTGCGGTATACCGACGGGTCCAAGTTGAATTTGAGGAGAATGGGGTCCTGTGAAGGCACTTCGCCACGAAGAATGCCGGACATTCTGTCCTGGGGGTTATAATATGCAATGAGGTGGAGTTTTTCGCTTTGTTTGGTGGTGAGAGAGAAACTCTGCTTGACGAGGCCATTGGGCTTAATGTTTCGGTCGGTATCATGTTCATGGTAGATGAGAAAGGGGCCTTTAACCTTGGACGCCAGCCAGTTTTTGCCATCAGTCCATCGTTTCATGCCCAACTTGGTCTCATTCCATGCATAGATGGAACCAGGACAAATCAACTTGCGCTCAGCATCGTTGAGGCGGCGCTTGACTTGGGGGAGCACGTCCTGGCGAATACCTTCGAGGATAAGAAGGGCATCTTTGAGACCGAGAATGGACCCATGGTATGTTTGGTTGGAGCCCATTATATCCGGAGGAGCACAATACATGGCGGACAGAGGAGGCGGAAGTCGATGGTGAGGAAAAGGACGAGAAGGACAAGAAGCTTAGAAAGGAATTTGTTGTCGGGAATCAGGGACGAAATGGACCATTTATAGAGGTAATGGGAAGCCGACAAGTCACAGGAAAGAAACAATGGCGAGTGCAGAAAAACACAGGAGAATAGAGAGTGCAAAAAAAGGCTACAAACGAAACGTGAATAAGGTTTTCACAGGACAGCATCTAGATATCTGGGCATTATAGCGCATAGCTATTGTTGGAACGGTGCTGCAGAGCGTTCAGGCAAGAAAAGAAACTGAACAAAGGTTTCGCGGGCCAGTTTAATTTAGAATGACTGTCGCAGTTTAATTGCGCATTGCATTGCATCCGGGATGGGTTGACTGGCCCACCACATGGCTATTCCGTTGCGTTGGGGTGTTAAGAGTGGGAGAGGGGAAGGTACAAGATAAGGGTTGGGGTTTTGGAGGTTTTAATCGCCGCCAGAGTCCAGAGATTGTGCATGATTTAAACAATGGTTATGGCATCGTGTGATGTGAGCCTAGCCATGAGGCGCAAACCATGTGCTACCAAAAAGAACGACAAGTTTTGGAGCTGGAAGTGAAATGCCCACAAAATACGCCCATGAGTGACTACAAAGGTTAAAGATGACTACAAAGGTTATGGCAAGGTTATGGCCAGATTATGACAAGGTTATGGTAAGGTTATGGTAAGGTTACCCACCAGGACATGGCAAAGATAAAATGGGCAGTGAAAGAAATGGGCTATGAAAGAAAGAGGAAGCAAAGAAGTTGGAAATGAGCTTTGAATGAAAGAAGTAAGCAATCCATTGAATTGAGTATGAAGGAATGGGCTATGAAAGGATAAAAAAAAAAAATTTTTTTGGGGGGTTGATGGAGTTTTATGCAGGAGAAGAGAAAGCTAAAGCATAAGAAGAGGCAAACAAAAAAAAAAAAAAAAGACCGTTTTCAAAGCCCAGTGCCTCGCCTTTTCCGTGTATGGTGCCGTGAATGGAGGGAGCGATTTGTTGAGGGCTCAGTGGATGGCCCAGTTTTCCGGTGCGTCAGGCCACGCGAGAAGTGGCTGCAGGACTCAGCCACCTCCAGACGGTCACGAGTGATCAGGCAAAGATGCCAAGCCAACCATGATTCATATGAAGATTTACATTTGGATGGATTAAACGGAAAGCAAAGGCAACTAAAAAAACCCCCCAAAAAATATCACCAAACAAAGTGTCTAAGTGGCAGACCTAGTCAGTTAGGCTTCCAGAAGCTTCTTTAACACTGGCTTTAGACCTCTCGGCTAGAGACTAAGCAGGCCTTGTTCTTACAAAGGTTGCGCGATGCAGTCAAGGAAAACCAAGCTCGGGCAATAGCCAAAGTTTGAAGGATGCGAGAAGCAAAAAAGTTGAGGGGAATTTTGATTAAAAAGGCATTTCACATGGAGGGTTTAGAGGGGGAAAAAGCAAGGGAGCCAAGTTATGACATGTGCGGACAATGGGATGGTCGGTAAGAGTTACCATGCGAGAATGGACAGGCCAAAATGCAGCCACCGTGAGGGATAGCTACAAGAGCAAGGCCAGTAAAGCAGAAGCAAAGATCAAAGCTAAGTACAGGCGGAAGCACAGATCAATGGCAGAGGTACATTCTTTCAGTTTGATATGGTGGGCTCATGCACGGCTAAAGCTGCACTATAGTGCGGAAAGCGGCAGCACGTGGCGTGCGGCTGCAGGATCAGTCTATGGCAATATAAGCTCGATCTAAACTCTGAGCTGCACCGATCCGTGGTGAAAACCTTGTGTCATAAAGACTGGCGCAACTTGCACCGGGTCTTGTGCATGCCCGGTGCAGGAGCCATGCATAGCAAGCACGGCTATTCTCAATCGCTGCAACTGATGCTGCTGATAGCCAAATTCCGAAAACCACCAAGGTAACTGCGGAATCCGGGTTTGGAAAAAGTGCCCAACATTAAATCCACGGGAATAAGGAGTAAGCAAATTGCACTTTAACTGCAACACAAGACAAGGCCACGGTAAAGACAAGACCACGGCAAACACAAGACTTGGAGACAAGACCACGGCAAACACAAGACTTGGAGACAAGACAACGGCAAACACAAGACTTGGAGACGAGACAAGACCACGGCAAAGTACCGTGTAAGCCGTCAAAATGGACCAATCGGAAATAGGTAAAAGTCATACAGTAATGAATACAGAATCTAAATAGAAATAGAGTGCAATAGATAATTGATTTGAATGATTTGAATGTTTTAGTAATATACTAATAGTCAATAAAAAGGGATTCTATTAATAGGTCTAAGCAGGTTCAAGCAATAGTAAAAGAATACTTAGAGTGGAGTAATCAGTCTAGAGAACGGGAACCTAACATCCGGTCCTTTCTGATTATATATACACTCTTTACTTAAATAAACTTTATTTTGATTGCGTGACCCACCAAACGATTTATTGATTTTATGATATCAATCCTTTCCTTTCCTTTCTTTCCTTTCAAATCTATAATCCTTTTCCTTTCCTTTCAAATCTATAATCCTTTTTCCTTTCCTTTCTTTTTTCCTTTCTTTTTTTCTTTTTTTTGTGCCTCAAATCAATAGAAAATTCCATTGATATTTGACCTCTTCGTTTTATGCGTGGCTTGAGCGAGCATTACTTTAGCCCACTCAATTCTGACACAATACATTGCGGTTGCGCGCTTATTGTGAGCCTGTGTGAGAGTGCGACTGTATGAGCCTTTATGAGCCTTTATGAGCCTTTATGAGCCTTTATGAGCCTGTGTGTGTGCGACTGTGTGCGACTGTGTGCGACTGTGTGCGACTGTGTGCGACTATATGAGACTGTATGAGACTGTGCGAGACTGTGTGAGACTGTGCGAGACTGTGTGCGTGAGAGTGCGAGACTGTGTGTGAGTATGAGACTGTGTGTGAGTGTGTGAGAGTGTGAGAGAGTGCGACTGTGAGACTGTGTGAGAGAGTGAGAGTGTTAATAAGCGCGCTCGCTATTGTTTCCCACGAGGCATTTTGCGGCTTGCTAATCCTTTGATTCCGTGATATGTTTGCTTACGTACGCACTATTGATTTGTCTGACTAAGCTTTCCATCTGTATTCCATCTGTCTGTCTTTTGTCTGTCTTCTGTCTAATATGTATTTTGTCTGTCTTCTGTATTTTGTCTTTTGTCTGTCTAATATGTATTCTGTTCTGTCTTCTGTCTGTCTTTTGTCTGTCTGTTTAATATGTATTCTGTCTTTTGTCTTTTGTCTGTATATCTATTTAAATACCCTTTGTGTTGTCCTGTTGATTGATGACATGAGAATGGAGCGGAGCATTCTTGCCTGGTGGTCTTGGCACCCGTACCTCTGCCTGTTTCGTCTTTTTCTGTCTGCCTCACTCAATCGCTCGCACTGACCTGTACCTTCCTGCTCTGCCTTCTTCCCTCCCCTACTCCATCCCTCCCCTACTCCATCCCTCCCCTACTCCATCCCACATCCACTAAAATCAATAAGACTGTATATTGGTTAATACTCTTCCCTCGAATATTCCTTACCATTCAGTTACTCAGTTACTCAGTTACTCCATTACTCCATTACTCCACTAGAGTCTGTTATAATTACTACACTAGAGTCTGTTATAATTACTACACTGGAGTCAGTTATAATTACAGCCAGTTCCTGCTAATACTACTGTTACTGTTACTACTGTTACTAAAGATCCAGTCTTAGTTCCTCGGTTTGACTTTACTGCATTACTATTTCCCACAATTAAAACTCCTTTCCAGTTAAACTCAATCCTCCTTCAACTACGCTACTGTTGTTCACGTACTACTAAGTTACTACACTGTCAGTCCCTACATTACTACCTTCCAGTCAAACCCTAGTTACTGTTACTACTCTTCACTGACTCTTTCAGCTAGTCACTTACTGTCAAGTACTTGAGCTCTATAGACTTCCAGTGCCAAGCTTCCTTATCAAGTCTACTTGGTCTACTGGCTATCAATTCCCTTCTACCAAGTACTATCTACATCAAGGCTATTATACTCAATGCCACCAAGAGGTTATCATAAGGAGTCGGCCTCCGAAACAGAGGCCAAGTCGGGAGCCACGTCCCGAGCTGCCAATAAGGCCCGCCACGCTGTGGCTGCTGCTGCACAGCTAGAGCTCTTGTCCAAGCATATCCACTCTAATGGCCCTAAGGATAAGCCTCCCGTGGACCCGTTGGACTTTTCGTCCTTTCCTGACACCGCCCTCAGCAACTACAACCGCAAGTACGGCCTCAACCTCCCTCCCATCCAGAGCATCAACGATAACATTCTCCAGTCGGAGATTGGCAAGAAGACATATAGTTCGAGGCGGTCCGCAGGCCAGAATAAGATCTCCAAGCCTGAATTGGCCGACCATGTGCAGAAGCACTTTCTGCTGTTATCCGTGAAGGAAAATGAGGTGATTTCCAGTTTCTTGTATAAGGTCAAGAACCAGGAGAAGGACTTGAAGTTGTTGTTCTAATGTCTCTGAAGTTAGAGATGAACCTGAATGACCAACTGGAATTGGTCTAGACATTTCATGGTCTAAAATTCGGAGCATTATGGTGAAAATTCAGAGCACTATGGTGAAACTGGTATTATAGAGGGCTATTTGACTCCATGGACTCGGGGCTGGTGTACACCGGTGCTGGTCAAAGTTCAGTCTGATATTATGTCTTGATGTTACTTCAATTGGACAATCCAGCGGTTTCTGTCAACCTATTATCCCCATCCGTTCTTCTGGCCCCAGGTGTACAGCATACTCTCTGTCCAGGACACATTTTCATATTCATGTGACATGGTCTCATAATCTCATGTTTAAGCCAGATCACTTTCTTTGGTTTGTCTATACAGACAGTTTCTGTTCTTTGATTCTTCGATGCTACTGCTTGGATCTGTTGGAATCACTCACAGCGATATAAGACACTTGGATACTTGGCTTGGGTGGAAAAATACAAGCTCTGAATGACATTCCCCTGTTGTCACATCCACTGCAAAAGAGCATGGACTTTTTGGTCCCATGAAATAAGGAACTCTCTGGTGTAGTGCATGAAGCTGTGTTGCATGAGAATTTTAACGAATCTGGGGTCGACTGTATGGGAATCTGGCCCTAAATGACTATATGAGAGAAGAGTTTCGAGTTATGGGGTAAACCCATTATACTTCTACGTGATTTATATCATTCACATTTATACATGTGCAGAGGTCAATGGACACGTGATTCCGAGGAGCAGTTTTCAGGCAACTCTTGAAAACGATAATGACACAATGACAAGAGAATGACAAGAGAATGACTCATAATGACACCACAATGATCTGTCCTACATATGGTACTATGTCTGGATTGATGGGTCAAGATTACATGTCTGTGGAGTCTCTATTGGAGTCAGGAATGTGCAGGTGGTTACTTCAGGATTAGAGTCGAGCTCAAGTTGACTTAGAAGTTAGTGAAGTCCAAGACTGACCAAGACTTACCAACACTGACCAAGACTGACCAAGACTGACCAAGACTGACCAAGACTCACGTGATACAGAGTTCTGGGTTTATAATGAGTTTCTGGTGGAACAGATTTTACAATTTGGACTATAAAGGAATGTCCACTGTAAGGTCTACTTTTTAGGTCCTTCAGAAATACCAATGACCATTTAGAAATATTCATATTAACAGATTGAGAATATCATTAGATATATTATGAGCTGCGCACGACCCCCTTTTCGCCGGTTATGTGCAGTACCAACGCGTTCTACATCTACGATACGCATTAACTAACCAAACCACCATACAAGCACCGTCCATGAAAGCCGCCACCATCGCCGTGCATTGGCATGACGATAACCATCCCATCTACTCGCTCGATTTCCAGCCGCATGCCAAGAATAGCCGCCAGCCCGCCCGCCGTCTAGCCACAGCTGGAGGTGACAATAACGTCCGCATGTGGCACGTGCAGTACCCCAAGAACGAAGGCGAAATCGCCATAGAGTACCTCTCCACTCTCCGAAAACATACTCAAGCAGTCAATGTGGTCAGGTTTGATTCCAGCGGCACTATGCTTGCTAGTGGAGGTGACGACGGGTTATTGGTGATTTGGGTGCTTGCTGATAAAATCACCCTGGAGTTTGGGCACCAGGACGACGAGGTACAGGAATCGTGGGTGGCCCGATATGTGTATAATACTAGCCTGGAGATCTATGACTTGGCATGGGCTCCGGACTCGCTGCATATAGCCACCGGGTCCATGGATAATACGGCCAAGATCTACCTGGTGCAGACGGGGCAAGTGAATGAGTTGGCCAACCATACACACTATGTTCAGGGTGTTTCGTGGGACCCATTGAACGAATATTTGGCTACACAAAGTGCTGACCGTTCTGTGAGTGTATATAACTTGGGTATGGCCTCCAGTCCCAGTCCTGCCTTGCTTGGTAAGGCCTGCAGGGCAGAGTTACCCATGGGCAAGTTATCCAAAATAGTGGGGTGTTCTAGTGGTCTGGAGCTTGAGCGCACCAAAAAGTCCACGGCTCTTTACCATTCAGAAACTCTCCAGTCGTTTTTTCGCCGTCTAGCGTTTTCTCCGGATGGTAGCATGCTTCTCACACCTCTGGGAGTCTTTAGGAACCAAGATCGAGAACGTGGGGAGGAAAAGAGTGAAAGGGATGGAAAGGATGAAAGAGACATTCAGGTGAAGGGTGAAGAGAAAGATGAACAGGGACATTTGGACGAAAACAAGGTGAAGGAAGAACAGAAGGATGAAAAAAAGGATGAAAAAAAGGATGAATTAAAGGGGAAGGAGGACCAGAAAGGGAAGGAGGAAAAAAGTGATGGAGATGATGGCCCTACGTCTCTCAATACTGTCTACATCTACACTCGGTCTGGGCTCAGTCGTGCTCCAGTATGCCATCTTCCAGGACTAGCGAAGCCAGCCATCGCCATTTCCTTCAACCCCAACAAGTACAAGCTCTCGGGCCAGAACCCCGTTTTTCAGTTGCCCTACAAAATGGTGTTTGCTGTGGCCACGCAGGATTCGGTGCTTCTATACAGCACAGAGCAATTGCAGCCTTTGGGAATGGTATCAAATCTCCACTATTTGACCATCACCGATCTTTGCTGGGAGAGAGACGGGCTGCTGATATTGGTGTCTTCAGCAGAAGGTTTCTGTTCGGCCATTATGTTTGAACCGGGGACTTTTGGGTCTTTTGCTGATGCAGGTGAAACAGATTTGAAATCTGAAACAGAAATTAAGCCTGAACCAAAATTTGAACCAAAATCAGAGGCAATAGTGTCTGCTTCTACTTGCCTAGGATTGACTCCAGGTAAGAGTGACACTATTGAAACAATCTCTACTGCTGCACATGTTGCAGCCGATACAAAATCTATTATTGATGCTACAGAATCCTCCAAAGTTGATTCCAAAGATGCAACTGAAGGGGCCGTTGTTCATGACCCAAAGACTCTAGATAGCATACAGAGCCAGCACGTGACCAGTTCAGGTGGGGCCCAGAAAGAAGCAGTCAGCAATGGATTGATTACACAATCGATTCTTGACCAGTTCAAGGCAAACGCCTTCGTTCCTGTATCAGTTCCTTTTCAGCCTCTGACTGTTTCTCTGACTGTTTCTCCGACTGTTTCTCCGACTGTTTCTCCGACTATGCCTGTGTCTTTGACATCAGAACCGGAGGGGCCCAAACGAGCAGCAGAACCAGAGAAGCAGCCCAAGAAAAAACGCATCACCCCCACCCTCATTGAGAAGCGTCAATGATCATATAGTACCCATTATATCATTAATCAGAGGCATCCATAGACAGCCATGCTTGGTCCGACTATTGAAGTGCAGGTTCAGTAAGAGTCTTCTCAAGTCTCTTTCGGGCCTTCAAGATCATCTGCACCTTCCTGTTATGTAAGGAATTAGCATCGTCATCATCGTCGTCCATGACGCCATTTTCATCTGCCTTGGCCATGACCTCCGGTGTAATGTCGTACCTTTCTAGTAAACTAAAAGAGCCACGGGGTTTCAGAGCAGTGGCCGGGCGGCTCTCACGAGCATTGGCAGAGTGGCTGGCCGCAGACTCCCCCGGAGGAAATGGCAAGCTGCCCGTCTCCATATAAGCATTCACAGTATCCTCGACGTTACCCGTTCTCTCCAAGCTGTAGACGATCTGAGACCTCGTGAGCTGCGGTCCAATGGCCTGTACGATCTCCACCATGGAATCGGAGACCTGGCGGCGAGGAGTCCGTCTGGATCGAGCCAGAGTAGTGGCGGAGTCCATGCCCAGCGACGACGCGTGAGTATTGGCCGGATCCGGGATATTGAATTCTTCAGGCACCGACTGGGGGATCGGAGTGATGATCCACCGTAATACAAGGAACGTCAAGGCCAATACGGCCACAAACACGAGCGTAGAAGTATCCATTGGTGGGGAGAATAAGCTTGAGTTCAACTGCGCGTGGATATACCGTGGTGTATGCAGGAGCACCATCCCATTAAGTATGGAGTAGGGAAAGAGGGAAAGAGGGAAATATAGGGAAGATAGAATGGAGATGGTGGAGAATGGAGATGGTGGAGAATTTTAGAAGTGGGGAGAGTGAGGTTGGAGTTGGAGTAGACTTTGGAGAATAGCTAAAGTAATGGGGCATGGTCTGTATACAGGCACAAGAATAAAGTAGGACTAAGTATCAAGTGTACTTAGATGATATACTCAAAAGTGGATCTATCCTTCACTTGACTTCTCTTAAAGTATCATACTATACATACTTCTATACCTATACCTATACCTATATATGGATTACCTAGATCTACACTACCTCTAAGTATTTATATGTCGAACGTATTAGTCATCTTGTGTACACAGAAAAGATTATGTTTACTCTGTCTCTGCCTCTGTCTCTGTCTCTGTCTCTGTCTCTGTGTGCAGATTAATCACTCTCGAATAGCTCATGGAAATCTTTCCCCATCACCAATTACCATCTGCTTCATCCATTATCCAAATCTCTCAGCCACATGTTGTCACTAGGCAAAGTTGACATTTAGATCTAGACGTCCATTCACTTGTTGTGTATAGTACACGAGAGTATAGTAGTATGGTGAGTAGTGTAGTAGTGTAGTGTACAGTGTAGTGTAGTGTATAGTGAGTATAGTATGGTACAGTGTAGTATAGTATGGTGAGTATAGTATGGTGAGTATAGTGTATAGTGAGTATAGTATGGTGAGTATAGTGTATAGTGAGTATAGTATGGTGAGTGTAGTGAGTATAGTATGGTGAGTAGTGTAGTGAGTAGAGTGAGTAGTGTAGTGTAGTAAGTAGTGTAGACGGTCATCGGGGACTTGAGTTGGTTAGTCAAGTAAACGTCTATATTGAGTCAAGTAAACGTCTGTATTGAGTCAAGTAAAAGTCTATATTGAGTCAAGTAAAAGTCTACAGAGTTTGTATTAATGGATATCCTGATTTTATTTTCTCCAGGCTTTTAGGAAACTAAACAATCAATTGATTCGAGACTAAATTGAAAATAATGCAATGTTCCAGATTTTCCAAGCACATAAGATGATTTCTAGAATTTATAGAATTTCTAGAATTTATAGAATTTAGAGAATTTAGAGAATTTATAGAATTTAGAGAATTTATAGAATTTATAGAATTCATAGAATTTATAGAATTCATAGAATTTATAGAATTCATAGAATTTATAGAATTTAGAGAATTTATAGAATTTAGAGAATTTATAGAATTCATAGAATTTAGAGAATTTAGAGAATTTAGAGAATTTAGAGAATTTAGAGAATTTAGAGAATTTAGAGAATTCATAGAATTCATAGTATTGGTGGGAAGAACAATAGTTTTGCGCGTACTATAAATTTCGCATTAACTGGAACACTCGTGCATAAAGTGCAGTCACCAAATCACCAAATCGTCAAATCACCAAATCACCAAATCACCAAATAATAAATAATAAATAATAAATAATAAATAATAAATAATAAATAATAAATAATAAATAATTAAATCATCAGATATAGTCACTTTATCTTTATTAAAAAAATAGAATCTTTCTTATTAAAGTATACATTCCTTTGTTCCTCTCCCTGAGCCATCCATCTCTTCTACTCTATACCCTCACTTTCTAGTCTGGCCATCAAGGAAAAAATAAGGAAAAATAACAATAAGGACAATAAGGACAATAAGGACAATAAGGACAATCAAAAGGATAGACGGCTTGGATAGACGGCTTGGATAGATGAGGTTTACAGTATAGATAACGAATGGGTCGAGTATTTTATTGTATTGTATATTGTATGTATTGTATGTATTGTATATTGTATATTGTATATTGTATATTGTATATTGTATATTGTATTGATTGTATATTGTATATTGTATATTGTATTGATTGTATTGATTGTATATTGTATTGATTTGATTTGATTGTGTACCTGCAGAACAAGGCAGTGGTTTAATGCCTTTACAGTGTACATGCACTCACTAGCAGTGCGAAGTCAGTATAAGAATTCGGCACTAATGTAATTTTTGTCTTTTGATTGGCAAGCCTGTATATCACACCATTGGTGGAGACATGGTCACCAGGTCTGGGGGTAGGTCTAAAACCCTAGACTCCGGTGCATCATGCTTTACAAAAAAAAAAAAGTTGGTCTTGCAATACAAGCGGCTTGTGGGCCGTGACCTACGCATCTCTCATGAGGAGCATGTTCCTGTCTTGGAGAGAGTTGGGTGGAGGAGAAGTTCGGGAGTGTAAAGAAGTTGGGACTCCATACATTGATAACTACTCTACTCTATACTCTACTCTCTCTACTGTACTCTACTCTCTATACTCTCTCTACTCTATATTCTATACTCTACTCTACTCTCTACTCTACTCTACTCTATACTGTATATTCTACTCTCTATACTCTACTCAGTCTACTCTACTCACTACACTATACACTCTACTATACTCTACTCTACTCTACTCTCTATACTGTATACTCTACTCTACTCTACTCTACTCTACTCTACTCTACTCTATACTCTATACTATATACTCTACTCTACTCTATACTGTATACTCTACTCTACTCTATACTCTCTACTCAGTCTACTCCGTCTGCACTCCATCCTCAGTCTATACTCTTTCTACGCTCACTGACTACTCACACACTCTTTTTTTCGCTCACTGCACTTCTTATGTTCTACACTCATTATTTCAAACAGTCAGGTCATCAGTAGAGAATCATAAGAGAATCAGCAGAGAATCAGTAAATAGAATCAGTAGAGAAAATAAATATACTATATAATACTAAGAATGAAATATCATAGATAAAGATTATAATAAGAATGTAAATTTATTAGGGTTTTGATTTTTTGTTTTTTTGTTTTTTTGATTTTTGTTTTGTTTTGTTTTTTGAAGATTGTGGTGGATATTTATTCTGGTCGTGCCCAGCTCATCTGTTAACTGTTGAAAATACTCTACTCACTCTACTCACTCTACTCTACTCACTCTACTCTACTCAGTCTACTCACTCTACTCTACTCTACTCAGTCTACTCTACTCAGTCTACTCTACTCACTCTACTCTCTACTCAGTCTACTCACTCTACTCTACTCTACTCACTCTACTCTACTCAGTCTACTCTACTCTACTCTACTCACTACTCTACTCACTCTACTCTACACCTTAGATGTCAGTATCTATAGTTGCTAGTAGTAGTAGCGATTCTTGACAGTGAGACTTGGCAGTGAGACTTGACTTGATGTACACTATACTCACTCCTCTCTACCTTTCATTCGCACCCATACTTTCTCTACTCACTCCTCTCTACTCTCTACTCTCTACTCTATCCACCCGCACTCTACTACACATTACTACACATTATTACACTACTTTACATTATTACACTACTTTATATTACTACACTACTTTATATTACTTTACATTCTTACACTACTTTACACTACTTTACATTCTTACACTACTTTTCTATTTATACATTTAAATAGTCTCTTGACTCCGTCGTTCTGTGTAATTTGGTAATGAATTTGGTGGTGTAGTGTAGTGTAGACTTTAGAGGTGGAGTAGAATTTGGTAGAGTTAGTGTAGTGTGAGTGGGGACGGTATTTGGTGAAGAGTGCGACTGGAAAAGTCTAGGTGGTGCTTGGTGCGTACTGGTGCGAGTAAGGTGTAGTGTATATAGTGAGTCATGATACACTACAAGTCTAGTCTAGTCTAGTGTAGTGTAGTGTAGTAGGTATAGGGATAGTAGGTATAGTCTAGTCTAGTGTAGTAGTCTAGTGTAGTAGTCTAGTGTAGTGTAGTCTAGTGTAGTGTAGTAGGTGTAGTAAAATCACCCACCTCTTCTGCACTGCTCAATAAATTTGATTCATTTCTCCCCTTAACCCTTCTGCTTCACAGTATCTGGCCACAATGTATTTTCTATTATTGATCATGTCCATTAATCATCTCTTGAATATTTTCTCTTGATCAACTCAATCCTATTTTAATGCTTATATAAAAGACTCTACGTCGATTGTTTTACCCCATGGGGTAGTGCCCCAAACAGTAAAAGTAGTATGTTAATAATAAACCTCTGAACGGAAGAAACGCCAAAATCTCGGGTGAGTTTCAGATGACCTTTCAGGACCCAAAAAATTACCCTTGGCGCAAAATGTTCTTTTTGTTTGGGTGCTAAAAATAGCTTCTCTTTTGTCTTTGTCTGGTTCTTTGTCTTTGTCTTTTTTGGTGACCTTTGGTCCTATTTTTGGTGTGAGTGACCAGTCTGCGAAACCACTCACTATTACCAAACTGATGCGGAAGTCACCAGCCATTGAATACAAGTGGTTCCCAAAAATCAGTTTCGCCTTCGAAAGAAAAAATAAAAACATGGTTGTTTTCGTGAGATTTCAAAGATTAGAATCAATTAAAAAAAATTGAAAATTTAGCCGTTTTTTGGAAACTGCCTTGATGCCCCATGCTGGAACGGCCGTGCGCACGTGACCTTATCTTCACTACTCTCGCACCAACCTTAACTCCTAACTACGGTTCCTGTCACTACCCTACCTCCTACTCCTCCTACTCCTCCTACTCCTTCTACTCCTCCTACCCATCCTACCCCTTCTACTCCTACTACTCCTACTACAATGCCCAGAAAATCAAGCTACGACAACTTTACCCATGTGGACAAGAACGGCATCTTATCTACAGATACCGAGACCGACACCGAGCTGGAGTATACGGAAATGGAGGATCCTGAATCCGAGACTTGCCCCCATTCGCCTCCCGCCGTCTCGTATTACCTGAAATACTGCTCCAAGTACTTGCTGTTCACCGATATCAACCCCACCACGGCTCATGTTGTGTCCCACTTTACTAACATGCTTAACGAAGCAGGATTCGAATGTAAATCCGAAAAGCAAACCTTCGATATCCCCAACAAGGGCGGTAAGTTCTTTACCAAGCGCAATGGTCAATCGTTGGTGGCGTTTGTGGTGGGTGCAAAGTGGCAGCCTCTGAAAGGAGTGGCGGTGGTTGGCAGCCATGTGGATGCACTTACAGCCAAATTGAAGCCGGTATCCATCAAAAAGACGGTTGACGGCTACCACTTGCTAGGAGTGGCTGCCTATTCTGGCACCCTCAACCATTTATGGTTGGATCGGGACTTGGGCATTGCAGGCTCTGTGTTGTTCAAGGACGGAGACAAGGTACACTCCCGCTTGGTGTCGTCTGGACGCCATGCCGTGTGCCGAATCCCTTCGTTGGCCCCACACTTTGGAGCAGCTTCAGCTCCCTTGCCCTATAATAAGGAAACACAAATGATTCCTGTTATGGCAATGGGGACCGAACCCACTGCTACGCCGGAAGAGAAGGCCGCACCTCTTTACGGGAAACATTCTTTGGCGCTCCTACAGTACATTGCCAAGCTTGCGCACGTGAGCGTATCCCAGATTCTCCTGCTAGACTTAGAGTTGTTCGATGTTCAAGGTGCCACCAGGGGAGGACTCAACAATGAGTTCATCTATGCTCCGCGCATCGACGACCGTCTATGCTCATTCGGAGCCGTGCATGCGTTGGTGGAGCATGCGTCCAACATCAATTTAAGCGAGTGGGATGGCTTTTCCATTGTGCTTCTTGCCAACCATGAGGAAATCGGGAGCGGGTCACGCACGGGGGCCAAGAGCAACCTCCTCAATTCTGTGGTGGAGCGTGTGTTGCTGGACCGACAAGTGGGCAGCTCGAGTTTGCCGGTAGTGTATGCCAATTCAGTGATTCTATCTGCAGACATGACCCATGCCTTCAACCCAAACTTCAAGGAGGCATACTTGGCGGACCACGCACCGACTCTCAACAAAGGACTTACGATCAAGATGGATGCAAATGCTCGGGTCATGACGGATCTGGTGGGCGTGGTTCTCCTCACGCAAATCGCGAATGAAAACAACTTGTCGTTGCAGCAATTCCATGTTCGAAATGATAAGCCTTCAGGCGGCACCATTGGCCCGATGTTGGCAGTGAACACAGGAGCCCGGGTCATAGACGTGGGCATGCCTCAGCTCAGCATGCATAGCATTAGAGCATCTACGGGGTATAAAGATGTGGGGCTTGGCGTGGAGACCTTCCGAGCCTTTTTCAACCACTGGAGACTGACTCTAGACAAGATCCAATGCAGTTAGTCAAGGCAAGTATGAAGTTTAGTTTGTCTAAGATTCTAAGTCTGTTCCATTGGTCGGGTCCTGCATCCTGCACCGCATTACCCCAAGCAATGACGAAACAGGCTGCATGGTTAAGAGACACTAGTATAGGCAATGGCACGGGAGCGCCTGACCCGGGGCTCATGGACAAATTCGGCTTAGTGACTCCAGTGATGCAAAAGCGCCAATATAAACATGCCGTAAACATAACCGTTGGTCGTACCGGAGCTCGTACCGGATGTCGTACCTAAGAAAAGAAGAAGAAAAAAACAATTGGATGGTTGCGAGCCCGGGTTGCACTTAATTGGCGCGCTACCTCGAAATGACCACCATGCAGGAATGACGACACACACGCGCCTGTTTACCTCTACCATGTAATCACTGTGGAATGTTAGCTTTCTGTATTTATTGTCAATTACCATATGTCTTCTTTATACACACCTCTCTATACAGGCACGACACAATGAATATACAGGCACGACAATTGTTTATGGCTCAGTCTTCGAGTTTACGACTCAAGTTCAATGGTCTCCTATATATACACAGTGTCAAGTAATCACCATAAACCCTTGGCAACCGAAATCGTAAGTATTATTTCTCCTTCAAGCAGTGGAGCATCTCTAGCCTGCTAAAGCGACGAAAGCATGGAGAAAAGCAACATAACACACATGGCAACTGAGTACTTGGACGTAGACACTTGTATTCCCAGATTGGCAAGCGAAGTTTCTGACAAAGGCGACAGCGTGCTTGTACTAGAAGAGTTTGTCGTTTGAGTATCGTTTCCTAACGATAAGAGAACAGACTCATGATCTTCCAGACCAGAATCACCCAAAAATGACAGCAGTGGTGAGGCAGTGATTTGCTGAAGATCCAGTAGAAGTGCTATAGATGGAGAGACTGTAGCAATGGTAACATCGGAATCAATGACAAGGGACATAGCGAATTAAAGGAGTCTAAAGTAGAAGGACGAATAGTTAAAAAGGATGGAGGGAATTAATTGTGGAAGACCAAATGGTGTGGATCGCGACTCCAGAAATAGGGGATCTGCTGAATATATATATATATATATGTCAGTCGGTGAGATGCGCTGACAGGTACAGGGTTCCAAGTACGTTTTAGCCGGCAATGTGAGCTGCAGAACGCGCCCCGTTGAATGCATGAGCATCTGTTACCCCTGGCCAACATGCCGGTTCCACGCACATGTGGAAGACTTGGGGAATTGACAAGATGTTTCAGGGTTTACTGAAATGGGTCTGTGAACAAGAGTATGGGATCACGTGGTTCTTTGGTGAATATTTTGAGGAGGGCGACGATCCAAAGGGTGGACGCGGGTTCTTTAGTACTAATCAACAATAGTTCTGTATACAGTAGAAAATGAGCCGAGGATAGAAACTATGGTTGATCCCATTGATATTTGCTAGCTATAATTAACTGTGACGAGAAGCTTCCTCGCACTATACAATAGGGGGTTTGACGATGTGCGGATGCTATGGCTTCTACTGGTTATTGTTGGGTGTCGTTACGCCATTGTTCAGGTGATATGAGTTATTGTTTGCATATTGTGAGTCATTGTTAGGTTTAGCGATTTTCTTTGGATTTTCAATGGAACCGATTGTTCATGGGGTTGTGGATGTGGACACGCATTGTATGATTGGTAGATCACTTGAAACTACACGGTGTTGATTTTACGGGCTGTTACTGAAATACTACGGATATACTAGTAGGTTTATATTCTTGGGGTTAAAGTGGAAGCTTTGATTCTTTGATTCTTTGATTCTTTGATTCTTTGATTTCTTTGATTCTTTGATTTCTTTGATTCTTTGATTTCTTTGCTTTCTTTGATTTCTTTGCTCTCTTTGATGGACCCCTGGCGTCACTTGCAGAGCGCTTATCTAGGACCATACGATGTTTACATCACCTGACATGGTGAAGCCACTGCGCATTCGTGTTCGTTGCGCGCCTTGAAGATCTTCATTGGCACCGATGGTAATATGCACACCTTTCTCATAGCAAACAAAAGGATCAACATGCTTTTGACAGTTGCTTTCCAGATAATTTGGAAGTTGATTTGGCAGCTGGGTTTTCCTGTTGCTTGTTTTTCAGCCATCCTCTATTCGCATCATTTTAGTATAATCATTGTCGGTTAGCTCAACTTGTCGTTTATGTGCAGCCACGCCGCACTCGCACTTGGCCTTTCAATGGGCCGTTGCTTGTAGCTCAAGCTTGGCCATCAAGTGCCTCATAATCTGGGCCTTGTTCTTTCCGGAAGATTCGTGTCCAGGATTGAGCAGACATCTTCTTCTTGTAAGCCAAGATTTTCTCAACTGATGGGGGATCCACTGCACTATCGTCATGCGAAAAGTCAGATACCACCGGCTTGAGGTGATCACTGGGTGCCACTGATGGAATGACCGGGTTTCCTGTAATGAGTCCCTCGGTTTCAACCCGCATAGACGATGGGTTCCGAGCCATTTGCGCTGCGCTGCGCCGATTAGATAATGAGGCCTCTTGCGTAGTTTCCGGCGTGATGACGCTTGTATTGTTTCTCTGCAGGGCCGAGTCAGTTCCGCCGTAGCTGGTACCTGAATTGTAGCCCGAGTGGAACGAAAAGACAGACGAGCTATCGTCAAACACTGACCCCATCTCCTCCAACGTCAAGCCCTTCGTCTCGGGGAACAAAAAGTGGACGCACAAAAAGGAAAACACACACGACGTGGCAGGAATCAAGTATGTTTTCCACTTGATCACGTCCAACAAAATCGGCGTCATCTCGCCCACAAGAAAGTTGAAGAGCCAGTTCGTCGCGGTGGAAGCCGCAGCACCCTTGGAACGAACCAGGTTGGGAAGCACTTCATTCATCATCCATGGGATGGGGCCCCAACTGGCGCCGAATGCTGCATTAAAGATAATCACAAACGTCACCACCGTCAATGGCGTCCAGGTGTCATCCAAGAATAACGAGTAGGCAATAATATAGAGCGAGATGGCCATTACCACTGCACCGGTCAATAACAATGGCTTGCGGCCCCACGAGTCCACGAGGTACCATGGAGGGATGGTACTGGCAATGTACACCAAGGAATTGATTCCCGTCATGAAAATGGCGGAGCGGCCCACCCAGCCGGCACTCTCGAAAATCATAGGCGCATAGTAGGACACGATATTGATACCGTTCAACTGCGCAAACATCTGGGCAAAACAAGCGATCGACAACCGTTTGGTATAGCGTGTGAATAAGTAGCGGTACGAGCGCTCTCCACCCTCGACTCTTTGAATCAACACATTCTCCTTGATTTGACGGAACTCAAACTTGGCCACTTCATCCTCAATGATTCCGTCTGCATACAAGTCGCTAATCACAATCATGCCCTCGATGTCATGGTCATGATCCAACAACCAACGAGGCGTCTCCACGATAAGGAAACTACCGCCAAAAAGCAAAACACCCATGACACATTGAACAAACAAAGGAGCACGCCACGACCAGTCGTTTTGCAAATATGAGAATGCATAATCCACCCAGATACTGGTGGAGTACCCCACAATATTGCCCGTGAACTCCAAGCATGCATAAAAGCCCCGGTCTGAGGGGGGCGAGATCTCCGCCTGGTAGCAGGGAATGATGGTGGTGAGAAAACCAATGGCAATTCCCCCAATCAAGCGGCCAGCGCCGAGAACAAAGATATTGGGCGATGTGGCCTGAATCAAGCCACCCACCACGAAAATAAAAGAGCCATAACGGATGGTTTTGCGGCGACCAATCTTATCGCCAACCTTACCTGCCTCAAAAGACGAGCAAAGAGCGCCAATCTCCAAGATTGCAATCATGGTGCCCACAGCAGCGGGGCTAGGGTTGTTATAGTAGTTCTTGAAGTAGACGTTGGTCAACAACGACGACATAAGGCCCTGCTCAAAGCCAAACAAAAACACACCTAGCGACACAAAGATGGATGTGAAGTTGAGGAGTGCCTTCCCCACGAGAAACGAGTCTTTTACTTGGTGCAGCATGGTAGCGGTGTAGTTGATGGAGGAATGGAAATCAACAGGGGTCGCGGAGACGACCAAGGACGGACTGTATAGTGCACACTCGGTAGCTTCAGGGACCAATTAAAGCAGCCAAAAAATAAACGTCCAATTGAATATAGAAGAGAATTGTATATTCTTCTTTTAAAAGTAACCAACAGTAATTGCAAATGCTTAGTTTGGTAGTTTGATTCACGTCATGGCCGTGGCTTGGACATTGTGCAGTCTAATCGATAGAGTGCGGCAATCGAATGGTGAGCAGCAGGAAAATAATGGGGCGAGGGGAACGATGGGGGACTCGCCCTTTAAGTACACCAGTGCGGAGAAGCGTGTTTCAGAAGTCGCCACCGTTTTGTGTCTGAAACACTCTGTGGTACATATGCATGCATTGAATAGGAGTTTTGGGAAAAGGAGGTGATTTATGTTTCAGGATATTTGCAACCAACGCATGGCTAGCTTTGTAGGTACATGGTGCATGACCGATTACAGTGGGTATGATACAGGACGAGTTCAGTGCAAGGCTACTAACTTAAAAACAAAGATACCAAGGCTACGTAACACTATGAAGATCAAGAAGCGTTCCATGATATATAGGCAAGGAGGTCCTTGTGCAGGCCACCCGATTTTTATTTGGATACACTGTATTTCTTGACACCTCTCTTGAGACCCACTATAGCAGCAGACGCCTCATAATTAAAGAACATCCTTTTCTACATTCACCATGTGCATAATCATTTTCTACATTCACCATGTGCATAATCATTGTATTAGTTTCTAGAATTAGTTTCTAATGGTTGGTCGAAGTTTTCAAATTAATTTTTTGTTGCTTACAACAACATGGCACCAGCAAGAGCAACGGCACCAGCAGCCAAACCAGCTTGGGCAGCACCGGCCTCGTAAGAGGACACACTTGGAGCAGGAGTAGGAGTGCACACAACACCCTCGTCACAAGAAGTGATGGTCACCAAAGTGGAGTGGGAGTGTACAACGGTTCCGTTAGCAGCAGCAGGGGCTGGGGAGGAAACAGGAGCAGATGGAACTGGGGTAGTGGAAGAGGACACGACAGGAACAGTGGATGCAGGAGACTCTTTAGGGTCAGCAGCGGCTCCGGCAAGGTACAAGCTAATAGCGATACCACCATCACATTCAGCCATGTTGAGCTTATAAGTGTTACCGCTAGGGCAGGCAACAAAGTCAGAATAGAAGCCGAATCTCAACTTTCCGTCAACAACACCAAAGTCCTTGGAGTGGTCTTCAGTGGAAAGGGAGAAGGAACCAGGAGCAGCCATCACCTCCTTACCTTGAGCCTCAAGGTAGCCAGAAGGCTCGCGCAAAAGGAAAGAACCGATTTCACCACCATTAAGGAAACCAAGAACACCATCTTTGTCGATCAAAAGGTTATTGTCGAAGTTATCACCACGGCCAACAAGAGAGAAAGTCTGGTCAGCGGAGACGAAAGCGGCGAGCGAAAGAAGAGCAGTTAAAGCAAGCATTGTGAAATGATAAATATTGAAGAGGAAAGAAATATGGGGGGCGTTCTGCGTGCCTTATATAGTTTTACGCTTGCTGCTGAAGATGCTGCAATAAGACCATGTGGACTGTTGTTTGTTATTCATAGGACCTGGTGCATATGCAAGAGGATCTTCTATTAATAGGTCGGCGAGGCCTGGTGCATATGCTTGTGCACCAAGACTCACGCAAGAAGAATGCGCGCTGCACGTGGCGCCGCGAACACTCTGGTCTTGCTACTGTTTCTGGAAACCACCAGCCGATGTCAACAGACACACCAATTGAATGATGGGGAGAGAAGAGACCATGAGCAAAGACGGAGACTGAGACTGAAAAAGGCAAAATACAGAGACTGAAAAAAGAAAGAAAAAAGACCGAAAAAAGACCGAAAAAAGGCAAAAGACTGAGACCGAAAAATGACCAAAAAAAGACTGAATAAACGACCGAAAAAAGACCGAAAAAAGACCGAAAAAACACTGAATAAAAGAAAGAATAAAAGGTATCATGAACAGAGACAGAAAAAACAGACGAGACAATTTGACGCACAGAGTTAGACGACACTCAGAGATAACCAGTGCACCAAATACCCAAGACTACACAGGCCAAAAACAGAAATCAAGCGGGAAAAAGCCAAATCAAAATCAAGCGGGAAAAAACCAAATCAAAATCAACCAGGAAAAATAGCAGATTGCAATACACAGTGTGCAGGCGGATTTCCATGACCATACCGAGAGTGGCAGAGTAACCAGGGAATCATGTGGCTGGTGTGGGGCTCCGAGTAATCCATGCAGGACCGTGACCAGTGCACCAGTGGAACGCGGTCAATCGGACTGCATATAACGAGGAGTGGGATTGCATATAATGGAGAGTGGGATTGCATATAAGCACGCACTTTCTCACTTTCTTTCCCTCTTCTAAATGCTCAATCATCCTGCACATACACCTGGGATTGTTTCGCTGGAACAGCAAGTGTTTAACCAGCGGAGGCTGCACAAGCGACCAGGACGGCTGGATAATCTGTCAATTCTGTCAATTCTGGATAATCAGTCAATTCTGGATAATTCTGGATAATTCTGTCAATTCTGTCAATTCAATAGACCCATCTTTAACTCATTACTACTCAAATTGTTTACCAAAATAGGTAATCAATTAAATCAAATCAAGCAATTGCAACGGTTTACCCAATCTATCCATTCTGTCCAATCAAATTACCCAATCTATTCATTCTGTCCAATCAAATTACCCAATCTATCCATTCTGTCCATTCTGTCCATTCTGTCCAGTCAAATTACCCAATCTGTTCAATCTCCTCTATCCAAGCAAACTACCCTGCGTATTACTATATGTATTTTCACACACTCTCAGATTACCATCCCATACTACTAAACAATTTTACGATACTATGAAACATTCATATGCAAGTACCCGAAATTCCGGTTTCACAGTCGTTTCTAAAAAAAACTTATAGTTGCATATGGTGAAATTGACCGCGAAAAACTGGTACCGCATGCGTATTTCCTGGTACGTCTAAACCAAGAGCAAGTTAAAACAAGGCTTTTTTTTCGGGGTAACTCCACCTAATTTTCTGGGATTTTTCATATTGCATTTAATCTTTATTTATTTTTAAACGGTCCTGTATATAAGCCATTCTATTTTCTCGAACCCTTATTTTTGGTTTGCTTTGGTTTGGTTTGGTGTTTTGGTTTGGTGTTTTGGTTTGGTGGCTTGGATGAACGGCGTACACTTTTTATTTTTATTTTCTCAAATGACATCCTGCATATATAAGGGAAAATGTGGGGTGTTTTGTGGTTATTTTAATTCTATAAAATATCTCATGTTCAACTTTAGCCTTAAATGTGCGCGGGCTCATAACACTTGCGTGCGCGGGCTCAAAATTAAGGGTTTGTGTGCAGGACATAACATTTGCGTGCGCGGGTTCAAAATTGAGGGTTTGTGTGCAGGACATAATAATATATGGGCTCATAACCCTCTAATATACAGGCACATATTCCAGTACCATTGCATTCTTGTAATCACCACCCTTGCATTATATAAATCTTATTTCATTAAATTACAATACTGTATACTAGATATAATTGTACATTAGAAATATAAAAACTAACGTGTCTACAACAACAAAGCTCCAGCAACGGCAAAGGCTCCAGCTGCCAATTTGGCATGTGCTGCACCAGCTTCTTGGGGAAGAATGGCCGCAGGAGCAGGCGATGGACGGCAGTCCACACAAGATGTAACAAGCGTAGAACATTCCTCACACACTGGAGTGGTTGCGGCTGGTGCAGCTGGTGGGGCTGGTGTAACACACTCTTCATCACATGGCACAGTGGTGGTACACTCTTCATCACATGGCACAGTGGTGGTACACTCTTCACATGGTAAAGTGGTTCCGTCACACACGGTCATCACGTAGGTGGTACACTCTTCATCACAAGAAGTAATGGTCACCAACGAAGTGTGGGTCTCGGTCACAGTAGTGTTTGCCCAGCCACTAGTAATCGAAGAAGGAGCTGGGCTAACTTCTGGGCTGACAGAAGGAGTTGAGCTGACTTCTGGGCTGACAGAAGAAGTAATGGTCAGTTCGGCTGAGACCATGGCAGCAAGCGAGAGAATGGCAGTAAAGGCGAGCATTGTTAAATGATGGTGAGAAGTTCTGAGGTCTTTCACTTGAAGGTTCGGGGTGTCTCCTTCTTATATAGGCCGACTGGAACGACTCCAACCCGTAGCAATAACAAATAACGCCATTTCTCAACATAAACAGACTGCATGTCAACTAGTTCTTGAGTGTTTCTCAGAAAGTCAAAAGTTCATGCCTTCATATAATATGCATAACCATTATCCCTGGACTCGCCAACGCCATCGATTTCACCTTTATCCATGTTATCCGCAGGATCGTATGATTCTCGCCCGACTCATAGAATTTCACTCTAAAGTCAACAACTAGTGCTAGCCCGAGACACACGCCCATATGCAAACAATGGGCCAATCCGAGACCACAATGCAATCGATAGCGAACAATGCTGTCACCATAACAATAACATTGCTGAAAAAACAATCCACCCCACAAGTCGTACGATTGCTGTCAACGCCAAAGTATATTTGATCTATTGTTCCAAGCGCATTCAAAGTCAATCAAAGAATTCACGATCATCCAACCAGCCATTAAAGTGGGGTTGTACCAAATGCACTGGATGAAATGTAAAGCGCTAAAAGAAGTTGTAGGGTCATAAAACGCCATTTTCAACGGCCATAAAATGCCTTTTGTTTTGAAACAAAAAGTCTGTCTGCATGTAGTCATCGAAGAAAAAGCAATTTTCAGAAACTTCCATACTGAAAGTAATTTCAGAAATTTCACAAGAATGGCGATTTTCTAAATCTCCATAACGCCATTTTCAAAATAAACTCTAAAAAAAGAAATCTTTCAGGGTTCTTTTGAGAATGGCATCATAACAAAGCGTACCAACCCACAACAATAAAGTGCCAAAAATAGCAAAACTCTAAAAAAAGAGCCAGCTTAGCGAATATTGTTCAAGCGAGAACTGTTAAGATGCACATTAATATCCAAGCGGTCAGCATCCTCTTCAATCTTGTTTAAGCGGTCGTTCTGAGCATCGACTTCTTGACCCATGAGATTGGCCGTGTGCTTTAACTTCTTGGAGAAACTGGAGATCTGGTCTAAGTTGGAGGCCAACTCCTTCTCCATCTCATCGTCCTCCAGATCGGCTTCGATCTGGTAGCGTTTGGCCTGTTCGAGGTGCTTTTGTCCCTGGTACTTGTTGTGCAATTCGGAGTTGGCTGAATTGCTGGTGATACCCTCCTTGATCCGCTGCTCACTGGCATACATGCCCAGACGGTTGGTGTCACGGAGATACTTTTCCTGCATTTTCTCCGCCTTGAGTTTCAGTTCTTGCTGGCGCAACCGGGACTTCTTATTGAATGGGTTACCGGTAGAAGGCACAAAGATGGAGCGGTTCAAGCGGCCCAACTCCTTAACCTTTTCGTCAGCAATCTTGGTCTGGGTATCGGCCAACAAAAGGTTTTGTTCTGCATTGTAGAGACGTTCGGATTGAGAGCCTAGCATTCCAAGCGTATTGGAGCCGGAAGCGTCTGCTTCCTGGGCCATGCGCAAGGTGTTCCGGGTCAGAGCCAAGGACTCCTGCTTAGTGAACCGGATATCTTGCTTAATGGCCT
This sequence comes from Metschnikowia sp. 04-218.3, assembly GCA_002374635.1. Taxonomy (NCBI): domain Eukaryota; kingdom Fungi; phylum Ascomycota; class Pichiomycetes; order Serinales; family Metschnikowiaceae; genus Metschnikowia; species Metschnikowia sp. 04-218.3. The sequence goes on from NLAC01001951.1 coordinate 80,898, forward strand.
CCACCTCCTCTTCCTCAGAGTCCACTTGCTCCTGTTCCTCGTAGAAATCGTTCACCTCCACATTCAAGTCCTCCTCGGGGAGGTCGTTAAGGTCGAGATCATCGTCAGCAGGTCTTCGGATGGGTTTCTTGTTTCGAACGGGGTTCTGCACTGATGGAATATCATTCAAGTCAAGTGTCAGTTCATCATCTCTTGTAGAACCATATGCATTCTTATCCCTAGTATTCAGTCTAGCATAGGGATCTCTCCGATTGTCTGCACCATTCAGTCTAGCATATGGATCCCTTCTATCATCTCCAGTCTTCTGTCTTGCATATGGATCCCTTCTTCCTTCCCCAACGTCTTGTCTTGCATAAGGATCTCTTTGAGCCCTATCGCCTGTGCTTCGAGCATATGGGTCTCTAGAGGCCTGTATAGAAGCATACGGATTGTCATGGCCTTGTGCCAGAGTTTGACCCACATTTTGGCCCACATTTTGGCCCGGTCCTTCATTCAGTCCACTATACGGATTAGAACCGCCCGAAGCTTGGTTCATTTGAGCATAGGGATTTGCTGGTGCCATGGCAGGGCGTTGGTCGTTTCTTTCCTGAGCATATTGTTTAAAAGCACCAAACTTCTCTTGTCGACCATTGGTACTTTTAGTAGAGATTCCCACCCTTTGCATATCCGCCACAATCTCTTCTTCTGTGGGGTCTTTTTTCTTGAACATGTTCTTGATGCCCATTGTGAAAGTAGTGAGTGAGTGAGTGAGTGAGTAAGTGAGTAAGTGAGTGAGTGACGTGGAGTGCGTGGTCTACAGGTTTATAAGGCGCGCGGAGTGTGGAGTGCACGCTCGTCTAGGAAGGTGAGAGCAGAACAAAGAGAGGAGACAAGGAGACAAGGAGAGAGGGTAAAAGAATGGGAGGGGGGTTTGAACCTGTATAAGAACTAGGGGTTTTGGGTTTTTTGAACCTGTATAAGAACTAGGTTTTTTGGGGTTTTTTGGGGTTTTGGGGGGTTTTTGGGGGGTTTTTTGGGGGGTTTTAAGGTTTTATTTAATTTTTGGTTCTTTTGCTTCCTGCATATACTCCCACTTGACAGTTCAAGTAAATGATCAAGTCTGGAGTATCACCATGGAAGAAGATTGTTCTCTGCTTAAGGTCTGCTTTACTTTATATTCCTGCATATAAAGTGTATTTTTGAGAGCTTATATGCAGGTTATGGGATTATATGCAGTCCCCGCTCATCAACCACGTCCTTAATGTTCCCACAGAAGATACTGTTCATTTTTAGCCCTTACACTCGCTATGTGTTCACCAACAGAATATCTTGAGTATAAGCTCTGGTGTGGACTATTAGGAGAGTCACGTGACCATTCCATGGATGGTAGAAGATGGTCCAGAGAAGACCCTAAGGTTTCGTCCAAATATAAATAACTCAATAGTCTAAACCACAATCAATGGTCTAAACCACAATCAATAGTCTTAACCACAATCAACTGTCATTATTCTGGGTCTTGCATATAGCCAAAGCAAGAATCATACCCCAAATATTATATCCTGCGCAGACCCGTACACCCCGAGTATAACTGAAGAGCATCGCAGTACACTCTCTTTACCACTCCACCTCCACGTCCATGTCATTAAAAAACCCACCTCATTTTCCCACCCATGAGCCGCTTTCAAAACGACGCAAAGTGGATATCATTCATCCGAGCCCCATTCTCACCACTGCACACCATGCGGAAATTCACCCCGATGGCACCATGACTCCTGTGCATGACATACCCCAATCCATGAGTCTGGACCCGGATGCCATGGAGACTTCTCTCTCTCCTTCTGATTGTCCTTGTGGATACTTGCATGGACCGGGGGAGCAACATTACCACGACATTTCTGCTGTAGGTCTCAGCTCTTCAATGATGAGAGGCCCAGATTAGACACAAGACTGAAAGGACTGACAGAAAGGACTGACAGAAAGGACAGATACCAAGAATGACACCAAGAATGACACCAAGACAGACACCAAGACAGAAAGGACAAAATCAATAAATGTTAACCAAAACAGGATTCATGAATATATTTCATCCAGGAAGAACCCCAGAACATTCACGGTTCTTATATTCTGGATTTCTCCAAATCAAGAAACAAGCACTAAAGATCCACCAATCTGTTTCATAAGTTGCAATGAAATCAAAGTCACTTATTGGTCATTTCAGTCACTTCTGACTCTCTGTTTCTGTCATATTTTTCTTGGTCACATTATTCTTCATATCCTCATTTTCAAATGCTTCTTCTGAATCTTTTCTCTCTGACTCTTCTGCATACACTTGAACCTGCTGACTTTAGCCATGCATTAGTCTCCTGCTAAATGTCGGCAAACAGGCCCGGAGTCTGTGGCTGGAGCATGAGATTACCAGTGACAAGGTTCATTGCAGAGCAAACTCGGAACTTGATCTCGGGAATGCATATAACCAAGTTATGGATAGATTGAGGATAGATTTCCTAGAACTGCAGAATCAGACTCGGGATTTGCAGCATTAGTCTTTGGATTTGCAGGATTAGAGCCCCGGATTTTCAGCATCAGAGCCCCGGATTTGCATGGAGACTCTGGCTTGACTTCAGTCTGCATATAGATTCTGCATATAAGCGTCCAGTCTGCATAACTAATTTTCCCGGATCTGCATAAGCTTTCCGAGCTTAGTAATCATCTTAACCATAGACATTTCCTGGGTCATTCCCATTTGGCCGTCCAAGAATGCTTCGGCACTGCATGTAGCGCGGTGTGGATTTCGCAGCCACAAGTTTCGCGATCCACAGTTCGCAATCCCCTCGCGGCCACACATCACACAAAGATTGGACAAAAGACAAAGATTAGACAAAATCTAGACAAGACAATATCAGACAAGATCAAACAAAGACTAGAAAAATCTAGACTAGGTAAATGGACAAAATTGACACCAGTAAACAACCAAATACCTTAGCCAATGATTTATGCCTTTGCTGGAATGTCGGATGGTTCCATATCAGAAGACCGAGATTATTACAGTGGCTGTCATGCATGGTATGCGTCGCATGAATACGAAATCACCTAATTCGGGCCTGATTAGGTGATAAGCCAAAGTAATTTTTCACTCCACTGATATAAAGCCATTGATCTCCTCTAGAATAATCTCAAATTATCCAAGTCTCCAAAGCAACTTGAGTTTTTTCCTGAATTGTCAGTCCCCTCTGAATTGTTAGTATCCAAAAGTTCTAGCCTGCCATTCAGACCATAACTCATAATATTCCACTTCCATAACTTTCCACTTGTTCTCATTGGTCCACTTCTAGAATGGGATTTGTAAAGAAGCTCAGAGAGCAGCTCGAGGGAAAAGAAATCTCCGAGATCAATAAGTCTTCCATCCAGGTGTATGGGTCCGATGACGACCAATCTTCACTGAGTTCCCAAAACAAAAACAATGATGTGACCGTGCATCAAGTGTCTGTGGATTCCGATACTCCATATATCGATCTCTCGTTGCATCTCTCGGAGGAAGAGCTCTTGAGAAGAGAAAAGTCGTTGTCGTTCAAAATCCGCAAGTTTCTCTGGGATGGAACGGGAAAGCACCCCAAGGAGCAGAAGTACCTTTTGAAATTGGACTTGTTCCTCTTGTCTTCGTCCATGTTGGGGTACTTCATCAAGACCTTGAACCAGGCCAACGTCACCACCGCCTATGTCAATGGCATGGACGAGTATTATGGCATGAACAACAACCAGTACAACTATTTGGTCACGTTGTGGACCATTGGCTATATCATTGGCCAGATCCCGTCCAACCTCATTCTCCACAGGATTTCCGCCAGATACTATCTCGGAGGACTCGAGTTCATGTGGGCCGTGTTAACGTTGCTCATGATCACGTGCGAGAAGCTCCCCTCTCTTTATGCTGTTCGCTTCTTCCTTGGTTTGCTTGAGTCAGGTTACTTCCCTGGAATGGAGTATTTGCTCGGAAGCAATTACTCTGCTGCGGAGATCTCCACGAGAAGTGCATATTTCGCTGTTGCTGCCAATGCGGCCACCTTAATTTCGGGTCCGTTGCAGTTGGGCTTGTTGAAACGGTTCCAGAACTCGTCCATGCCTCCATTCAAATGGATGTTTGTTTTCGATGCCATCATTTCGTTCCCAATTGCCATATACACCATGTGTGTGGATCCCAACACCCCCAGCACCACGGATGCGTTCTATTTCACCAAGGAAGACCGTTTGGTGGGCTTGGAAAGAAGACGTTTGATGGGTGCTCAGTTAAACACCAGGGAACGATACACCTTGGCCAAAATCAAGTCCTTCTTTACCACTTGGCACGTGTACGTGTTTCCCTTCCTCTTCTTGGCTTATAACAACGCGTGCAGTGCCAGCTCGCAGCCCACATTCACAACGTGGATGAAGTTAAGCTTGAAATTTTCCCCCGAGAAGTATAACACCTACCCTTCCATTTTGACCGGTCTTGGTATTGTATTCACGGTAATTCTCGCATACTCCCACAATTTCATGGGCGGAAACAAAAACCACTACTTTGTATTGGGCTTTTTCATTCCAGTCATGTTTGGATGTATTTGTTTGGCAGCATGGGACATTCCTCGCGGCTTGCACTGGCTCAGTTACTTTGTCATTGGAATCCCCGCGTCCTATGGTCAACCATTCATCTTTTCCTGGGTCAACCGGTTAATGTTTGATGACGACATGAAGAGGAACTTCTTGGTAGTGACCACCAATGTGTTGGCCTATGTGACTGGAGCATGGGTGCCGATTTTTGTGTGGAACACCAACGACAAGCCTGTATACCACATTGGATTCACATACACCGCATGCTTATGTGCATTTGGAGCTATCATGACTGTTTTGGCCTGGGCTTTGACCGTCAGAGACGAGAAAAGAAAGGAACAAGCAAAGCTCACATCGGAGACAAACTCCATCCACTAGTTCATAGATTTATATGGTTTCAAATGAAATCAGATAAGAAAGATATTTGACACCAATAGAAATACTAGTGTGAACAACAAAAATCGGAGTAGTTTGAAGGAGAAGCTAGTAGCAATTTGGAACAGAACATTGTAAAGAAAGAAAAGTCAATGAAACCTGGAAGTATTCTGGGCCACTATAAACAATCACACCTCAATGGATCGAATGCCAATTCATATGCTTGAATGATAGGTTAGAAGCGTTCAGTTGAAACCCTCAAGTCCGCCAACAAATAGTGTAGCTAGTTCGTAACAATTAGGAAAATCAACCAGCTGAAAACTTATCATCAACCTTTCTGTATAGCCTTAGCCTTGTTCAAGGCACAATGCAATGTCCCGAATCCAACACTTTCCAGTCCGTATACTCTCCATAGAACAGTCCATGAATATCTCATAGAATAGTCCGGAGCATCTCATAGAATAGTCCAGAACATCTCATACAACACTCATAGGATATATAATAGACATCATGAAACTATTCCTATAGTCACAAGGACGCAGATATTGAAGTATTCTAATGAGGCCTCAAAAAATGTGCGCAGAAATAAGGGGGAATCTGGGATCTTATATATTGTGGGAAGTGCGTTTTCGCAGCCACCAGGGCGCATGCTCATGCACCAAATGCACGAACCTTGTTTCATCCCTCGTTGGTCGCAATATAAAAGAGGGGAGATCCCCCCCTTGAAATGGGCTGTAAAATCTTTTTTCCCACTTACACTAGCAATGTGATTTTTTATGGCTATTGTTGAAAGGAATGGTCCGTGTTAAGAAATTGATGTATTTGAAATGATGTGTTTGAAATGATGTGTTCGAAATGATGTGTTTGAAATGATGTGTTTGAAATGATGTGTTTGAAATGATGTATTCGAAACTGATGGCGGTCTTTCTCCTTCGAGAAACTGTTGACCAAGATATGTCTCTATATTAATCAGCGAGAGGAAGCGGTAAGAAGGGCAGGAAACAGTTAAAAATGAAGTTGAAGTTTCAGGTTGGACTGATAGGAACTCGACGTGTACAATCCAGTTCCAATATTCAGAATTATAGCAGTCATCTATTCAGATTCCATGAATAGGTATAGCAAGATGAAACAGAAGCTCCATATGAAGCTGAACTAGGGAGTAACTCAAAACAAATACTGACATTTCAAAGCACTTACTTGATCAAGAACGGAAGAAGCCCTCGTGGTATGGTGTTCATGGACCCGCTACACTGCCATACACGATATACTTACTGCCCTACACGGTATACTATGATTCGTTGATTATGCCGTAATTTACAGAGTGAGACACTCACTTGATGGGCCGCCTGGCCAGGTGAAAATGGGAAGGGAGAAGTTGCCGAGCACTTACTCCAAGTCTTTGACCTCCTTAACGATCTCGTCGAAGGCCTCTCTGTACTCCTCAACCTTGTCGGCGTTCTTCTTGGACTTGCCTCCGCCTGGAACAATCAAAACACATGAGGTGGGTCTCTTGGTGGCTCCTGCAGAACCCAAGTCTTCCTTGGATGGGATGAACACGAATGGCACGGAGGTGTCCTCACAAAGAACGGGAATGTGGGAGATGACATCGGCGGGGGAGATATCTCCAGCAATCACCACCAATCCCTTCTCACCCTTTCTCAAGGCCTTGACCACTTCCTTGACACCTCTCTTGACGTGCTTGGCCTTGGAAGCCTTCTTGATGGTTTTGAGAACCTTCTTGTTGAGCTTCTTAGGCGCAAGTGGCTTGGCAAAAGGCAACACTGCGGCCATGCGGACCTCGTAGTTGTCCTCGGTAGACTCTTCAACCTTATCTTTCTTTCCCATTTTGTTGCCTTGTTCTATGATAGAAAATCTCGTGGTTGATGAGAAGCGAGTTTTTTTTCGGGATGAGGTGCGTGCACCCGTACACCCCGCGCGCAGACCTCTACAGGATTTGAAGACTCCTAAATATACGCAATGCTAAAGACGATTCAAGTGAATGCTCTTGTTGTCAATAATGATGTTCCATTGTACTAAAACTTGATTAATCTACAGCCAATTTTAATATTCTTTTATTACTATACACTCATTCAGGCGGCAATAAATGCCTTAGCAAGTATTCAAACGCCCACTTCCAAGTACTTCTTGCTGAAGGTTCTGCTTAGGTATTTGGTCCTGGTGTTGGTGCTGGTGTAACAACAGCCTTACCATTCAATGGGTTAGCTTTTGTCATGGTGTACACTGCATGGATAATTCCTGGCACGTAGAAAGCAAAACACAACACCACGTTAATTATCGTGCTCTGAAGCTCTCCCGAGTTCAAGTACACAGCCAAAGGTGGGACAATAACAGCTAATTGTTAGTAAAGATGCGGAATTCATGAATGTTTGATGTTGTACATACCTAAAACGGTACCAGCGTATCTGACGTCAATAGCAGGGGGAGTAGGAGGAGTAGGAGTGGACATGATTGAAAGATTGATAGCAAATGAAAGTGGTAGCGAAACTGATGATTAATATTTAGAGGGAATATCCTCTAGTATTTATAGCTGGCAGCTGGGTTGCAAACACAGCTTTGTGCATGTACGCAAAGACGCTTTTGGAAGTGAGTTACAAAAGCTAGTCACAAAAGCGGTGAGAACGCAAATATGAAACAGTACAATACGCCGGGAATGCGGCCACACAAACATGCATCTGCGCCGATTTGGTGAGAGAAAAAATGTATAGAGGCTAGAATCCGCCACAAAGAGAAGGAAGCCAAAACGAGCATCAACTATTCTTTTACAACTACTCAGTGTGCGTCAACTATGGGTGTGATTAAATCCGCCCATAGTACACTACTAAAGAAGATCAGCGAACTGGACCATGGCAGTGGTTATATATGATGAATACCCAGAAAGCTCATCCAAATCAACAAAAATCATCTGAGGATAATGCAATGCTAATTCAACGTAGATTCGTGTGCTGGATTGCCCCCATTGCCCCCGGAGTGGATCGCCAAATTGCAGCCATGGCTCATGGGTTCGCGAAAACATACGCACCAAATCTCACCAAGTATCTCACCAAGTGACATGAACCGGACCCGCAAGAGGAGACACGAGGCGCCGCTCGCGAAGCAGAGCAGTGGCATTCTTTCAGATTCAATCCCTCCAGCAAAAGATCAGCTTGTGGTTGATTCAGCCAAAGTCATCCAGGCCCTCGGGAGACTCTCCACTGATGAAACACCCACATGCATCAAGATGCCCGTGAGTGACAGTGAGGCTGAATACTTTGAAGGGTTGCAGGATTCGCTCAGCGAAGACTTTTCAGTGAGTCTCACGATTCTGGCCGGCTCTGAGTCGCTCGATCGCATCATCACCATATACGGCAACTTGGAGCAGTGTCTGAGATGCAGTGTGTATATCGGGTTCATCCTCAACTCGTCAATCAACAACTTTGGCAAGGCTGAGTCCTATACGTTGAAGTCGGCCAACTACAATATCACTGTCTTGGTGGAGGCCAGCGACTTGCAGATTGCATCGATGGTGAAGAAGTTTTCTGCCAACTCAATTGACGTGGGACCCTACGAACGGAATGCAAACCTACATGCGGTCAGTGTCACGGGTGACTTTGGGACACTCTTCAACAGCCTCACGTCCATCTTTCCTCGGTATCCATACAAGAAGTACGCATCGGACGAGAACATCAAGGGCTTGCCTGTGGTGGGGGTATACGAACAACTGGCCAAGTCATACGACGCGGCCACGAATAACCAAAACATCTTGAACTTTATCTACGACAAAAGCTTCATGAAAGCAGCGTGAAGTGCGCTCAAGGTTCAGAGACGAGCCAAAAGAATTCGAACAAGTTTCCGAAGCAACCGACTAGTACAAATTACGAAAGCATATATGAAGTCCGAAGGAATCTAAGGAATCTAAGGAATCTAAGGAATCTGAGGAATCTGAGGAATCTAAGGAAAGGAATCTGAGGAATCTGAGGAATCTAAGGAAAGGAAATTAAGGAATCTAAGGAATCTAAGGAATCATAAAGCAATACTTGCAGTGTTCAGCCAATAATTACAGATCAACTCTCACTCTCATACATTGGCAAGAACCGACCAGGATGTGAGAAATGTACTTGAGTTAGTGGACCTAGGACATTAGCAGAGGCAACTCAATCACTATTAATGATCCTAACTGGATAGATTTCAGAAGCATGGCAGAAGAGAAGTGTGTTTATGGTATCACCAAGAAGCGGAGATTAGCCTATTGTGTTTGGACATCTCTATTTATGCACGGCAAAAAGCACCAGCTTATAAAGTCACAAAGACTTAATTATGAGGGTACACTATTTTATCTACAGTTTGAATGTGGTGGTATTGGATTATATCATTATAGTCTGTTTTCCTATTGCTGTTTTCCTAATGCTGTTTTCCTATTGCTGTTTTCCTATTGCTGTTTTCCTATTGATGTTTTCCTATTGATGTTTTCCTATTGTTGGTTGAGTATTTATTCAGACTGGAGGACATACAGAGATAAAGTTCATACTGGCCAGTGGATCATACGAACTGGATTTAACTACAAAAAACTGAAATAAGTCATGGAACCAAATTCGAGGAAACACTCTTATTTCACTGCAAACGATTTACTAGTAATGGGATTAAAATACAATTGGTCCTCTGAAGTAGAGTATTAGATTAGCACTCTTATACTATTTATTAAAAAGAGAGTAGCTCCACAGCAGAGTAAAGCATATTCTATACTCTCTGTTCTATATGCAGTATATATAATACTCTACACCTCTACTCTCTGTTCTATATGCAGTATATATAATACTCTACACCTCTACACTCTATTCTATATGCAGTATATATAATACTCTACTCCACTCCACTACTACTTTCTTGGAATTCTCGACTACAACAATAAGACTAGATTTATACTACTCATGGAAATGTCCGGTGTATAGATGAGAATTGGATGTCTATATACAGGCTCGGTTCTTTGAAGTTGACTTCATCATTGTTCACCAATGAAGCTTGGGTGCAGGAACCCCCCAGACCAATTCAAAGAAAGAAAATGCCATTTTTTTTATATTGAGTCTATTTTGAAGTTGATTTTCTTTGAATTGGATTTTTAAGTCTGTTTGATTAATTTTTCCATTGTATCCTCATAGTGAATGTGTGCGAAATTAGAAACACATGAGTTCAAATTGGATGAGGAATAGACCAACTGTTTCACCTTCCACAATAGGAAACCATAAAAAAACCATAAAAAAACCATAAAAAGAAAATGAAAAGAAAATGAAAAAGAATGAAAAAGAATGAAAAAGAATGAAAAAAGAAAAAGACCTTTTCTAAAAATACATCATTTTTGACTCTTATAAATTCACTCTTATACTAATAGTAGATCAGAGATCCAGACCTCTTAGTCCTATAATTGGACCTCTTAGTCCTATAATTGGACCTCTGAGTCCTATAATTGGACCTAATTGGACCAGATTGGACCTTATTGGACCTGTATATTGTGCCTGATTGAACCGGATTGAACCGGATTGAACCAGATTGAACCTAATAGGACCTTGTAGTTTCTCATTCTCATTCTCTATACAACTCTCTCTCTACTCCTGACTCTAATACAAACAGTAATACTGAGAAAGTATGATTAATTGAATTGGGAATTTGTGACAAATGGTGAGTTCTATAAATGGTTTAGAAACTCTTATTAATGTAAAGAGGACTGGGAATGGCTCCATAGCTTATATACTTGTTAGCTCTTAAATTGTCTATGGTCTTGGAGTCTCATTCCCATCCACTGCTTGTCATAGAAATTCTGTACCAACTCAGGGTCATATTCATAACATCTGGAATTTCCTTCTGAGACATCCTCTTGTGAGTACGGACCATTGTTCTTTGTGTATTTCTCGCCCTGTTCAGTTGGTATTCAGACTCCTCGTAATCTTCAGTTTATTCAATATGTAGTCTACATCACCTATACCTTGGTGACCTCCGAGCCCTTTGTTCTTCTGGAGATCGAGGCCACACGGTCTCCTAGCGACAAGGCCAAGCCCTGGCCCTTGGACCGGATCCGCACGTGTCCAATGATAGGTCCATCCGCCTGCTTTTCAATACACAAGTTGGCCAAAGCATCCTCACCAAACGACGACCGTGAGTACAAGTTGGCGGCCAAGAAGTGGCACTCCTCGCCCACAATGGCTCCTGGCGTCAAGCAGTTCATGTTGGTACCCTCCATCAACTCGTCCAAGTACTCCTTCAACGTGGGCATGGACGACTTGATGGTGATTTTGTTTTCCCACTCGAACTCGTTCCACATCTTGCGGAACACGCTCTCTGAGCATGTGGCGGGCTTGATGTAGTCCATGATGTCCACGTGGACATCGTTCAAAATCACAATGGTGGACTCATCGGAGTGACGTCCGTCATACACAATGTTTCCAAAGATCACTCCGGTGTCTGCAGAAGACACCTTGATCGTGACAGAAATCTTGTGGAAGCCGTGGGGTCCGATGTTGGCCGTGGGTGGTTTGTCCACAACCTTCAAGTCACCCAATGTGGAGAACTCCACAGACAAGTTTCTCATGGTGGTGGTGGTCTGATTAACCAACAACACGTCCAAAGTAACATCGAACTGATGAACCTTGACAAAGGCCTCCGCGTAGATGGGGTCCGAGAAACCGGTCAACTGCAAGATCTTGTTCAATTTGGACGACAACTCCTCCGGTTTTCCGGGCTGCGACACGGCCAATGCGGCCTCGTCTTCCTCGCTGGCCTTGACTCCATCGTGTTGCTCGAATTGACGGAACACAATGGCCTCATCCACTTGCTCGGCGTTGTTATGGAAATCCTTGGCGTCAGCCTGGGACTTTTTGAGCAGCTCGCTTTGGATCTGCGCCTTAAAGGCATCCTTGGTGGCCTCCAAGAAGCTCAGCGTGATCAAGTCACTGTCCTCGTCATCCGTCAACAACTTGATACATGCCAAGATCCGGTCTGCGGAGTCCTCGTCGATCTTCTTGGTCACAAATGAAGTCTGGCCCACACGCAAGATGGAAACCATGATCAACAAGGCTTCTGCTTTAAGCGCATTGAGGAAGTTGGCCTTGGTTTCGAGCTGTTGCAAGCGCAACACAAGCTTGACCAAGGTTGACGATAACACCGCTGCCAAGTAGAAGTCTCCTGCCAAAAGCAACTTGCGGATGTGGTATAAATCGTCTTCTTCGTTGTGGTTGTAGGAGGACGTCAAGGCGTTTTCGGTGGCGTATGTGCCGTCAGGCAAAACCACGGGCCCCTTTTTGGCATGGCCCGATTCCTTCTCGTCATCGTCCTTGTCTTCGCCGGCCAAGTGTTTCTTTTCACTGGACAAGATTGGAACCTCTCCAATACTGGACCGGAGGAACTTCCATGACTCCTTGACGGAGGATTCGTCTTCGGAGTATTCTCCCAAGATCCACAATGCGCCACGGAACACCTTGCCCGACTTAACATCCGGCAAGCTCTTGACCAACTTGTGAATGATGGAGACTCTCAAGTCGGGGAACTTCTCCACCACCTCTTTGACAAAGGTGATCACATCTGAGGCTGCAGATGTAGAGAGATCGCCAATGGAGTCCAACAAAAGGTCAATAACGTTGGTGGCCACCTCGCCGAAGTTAATGGCAAGCTGGTGGATGGCATTCACCAACAACTGTCTGTATTCGGAGCTCTTGTCGTCACTGGAAGCACTGGACTTCTGCAACTCGGTCTTCAACAACTTGACCACATCCTCAACGTTTCTGGATGAGATAAGGGATAAAGACACGTCAAGAGCCTTGCGGCGAACGTCAATGTCTTGTGTGCTCAAAACACCCAAAATATCCAAGGAGAGCGACTGCAAAATACCAGGGTACCTGCGGTTGAGGTCGTTGATTCTATCCAAGGTGATGATCTTGACGTTGTTGTCTGGTTCCTTGGAGGCCAACTCCACAAACTTGGAGCCGGCCAAAAGCACAGAGTCGGAAGATGAAGACAACACAGTCAAGGTCACAGCAGCCTCGTACACAACCACATCGGAGGAAGTCTCGAGAATGCTAATGATCAAGTTGGTATACTGAGCCTTGAGGCCAGCCGACAGGTTTGCATCCTTACGGATGAATTCCACAAACGCCAATTGCAACAATGGGTCCAAAGTCTCGAGCGAGTGTACGTGTTGCTCAATGTAAGTTAAAGAAGCCAAGCGGTCCAAGTCAGCCAAGCAAACAAAAGCATTACGACGGCACACCAGATCAAACTCATCCTCCAAGAAAAGCAGAATAGCCTGCGGAGCATCCGGAGCCAAATGCTCCGCCACCTGATAGATGGAGTAGAGAGCAAACACAGCATTCTTCCGCACATACGCGTGACGGTGGAGCAAACATTGTCTAACATTAGGAACAAGCGTCTCCAATAACTCAGGCTCCTTCAATTTGCACAAGTACCTCAAAGTGTTTCCACGGATATATTCGTTGGGGTGTTGCAAATCGTGCTGGATGGCATTACACACAAGAATCATCTCATGGCGCATCTTACCCTGGTCATCATACTTGGGACAAACCTCCCAATAGAAATAAAGCAACTTCTTCAATTCCTTGTTTCGGGATGGCATGACAAACCGGATGATATGCATCAATAACTCGGGCATGGCGTCTCCATTAAGTACACTGGTGATGATTTGCTTCATGGTAGCGATTTTGATTTCATCCTTGGACTTTTCCAAGAGAGTCTTCAACTCACTGACTGACTTCTTGCTGGCCGTATTGGGCTCATAGATCAAGGAGTACCCGGAATCCATGCTCGACGTGGTTATAGATGAGCTGGAGGTGTGTGGTGTGTGGGAGACTTGGTGCGTGGACGTGAGATTTTTTGAACACCTCACCGTCACGTGACCATATACATACCAAGTCCAGGACTTACTGATTTCCGAATGCCAGAATTATCTGGATCCTATATGGGAAGAGAATTTTGTTAATAATATGACTTTAATCTTGGTTTGAATTTTGCTATTGATTTGTTCTGGTCTTGTGATTTCTTATGTCTATAGTATTACTGCACTGAGTACGGACATTAATATCACCACTATTACTACGTGTTCCAAAATGTTTTAGAATGTTTTAGAGTGTTTTAGAATGCTCCAAAATGTTCCAAAATGTTTCTTATAGATACCAGTTACACGTGATTAATATCATTGGACTTGAGTAGATCATATCTATATGCAAGACCAGTACATCCGTTCACATAATTCTTTAACCACCCCACTCAAGAATTATTACTGAAGGTTCAAACCTCTTAGGTCATCATCACGTGCTTTTTACTGGAGATTAGACTTTTACTGGAGATTAGACTTTTGCTGGAGATTAGACTTTTGCTGGGTCACGTGTATACAGAATAATTGAGTACACTTTGAGATCACTTCAAGTTGGTTAATTACTCAATTGAGACATTAATTTTTTTTAATAATCCCTTTGAATCTGGAAGTGCACAGAAGAGTCATTTTCCATACTATGGGGCTCAGATAAGACTGATTTCAATGGCATTCTTAGTAGAATAGAGCCAGTTCCGGGGTCGCGTGGGCCGGAATAGGCACTTCCGGGGCTTATATCCAGTTCCGACCTATTGACTCAGGTCGTTGTATCCTCCCCAAAAAAAAATATTTTTCCAATTTGATAATTGTTTTGAGGTCTCTTACATTTGAGAACAAAAATGTCTGTTTTCCAAAACTGTATCTAGTTTTTGTGAGCCGCTACCGTAGGCAAGTGTTGCGCACGTGCCTATCACGTGACTCAGATTAATTTCCTGGCTGTATTAGGTAACTGCGAGGCCGGAATACTCAAACCCGGGTCTTATATGCAGTTCCGACCTATTGACTTAGGTCTTTTCATCCTGTCCACAAATCAATGAATTGAGTTTTTTTAAGTTTTCCTGGATACTAAATGATCACAAAAAGAAGACTTACTTTTGGGAATCTCTTAACGGGCGTGTGTGGTGAGAATATTAAGACTATGTTTTGACCGTGCATGTCACGTGACCATTCCGAGGGCTCTCTATTAAAGCCAGAACAAAGCAATACTCCTATTTCAAGCAACAGAAGTAGCAGGTATAGAGTAGTAATATTTATTTTAGAGTATAAAGCAGCAAGCAGCATATAGATGCTACATAATCATTGACAGTTTTTCTGCATGCCATTGATGTTTAATCCTGGCCAGACACAATTGTATGACATTCCAACCAATTTCTTCAATCCCTAATTTCTCTGAGGAGATACAAACAATGCCTTAATTATTCAGACGAAGAGTCTGGATTGGCAAGCACAAGCCGTGGCCCATCATCATCATCACTGCTATCGCTATGGCTATGCATATGCGTGTAATCATCAGTCTCCAAGTCATCATTTTCAGTATCGTCCTTATCACCATTATACTTGTAGCCCGGATGCTGGTAGTAGATATCGACTTTTCTGCTGTCGTTAATGCTGCCCACAGACTCGGCCAAAGAGCCAGTGCTTTCTCTCCTCCCGGACAACTTGCTCAACAGACTGAGAACATCGTTGGTCGTGGACACTGAAGCTAGCGTTCCTGCACGCTCCAACGAGTTGACCCGGGATACCGACGCTAGTGGCCCGGAGGGTGTGGATGACTTGGATGTGATTGGAGTGATGTTGGATTTCGGAGTCTTGGAGTTGGAGTCACCCATACTTCCAAATCGGGAACTGATATCCATACCTCCGAATTTGGAGCTGGCATCCGTACCATCGTCCACCTCTGCAGCCAAAAGACGTGGAGCAAGATGGCCATGCTTCAACTCCACTCCACTGGACTTGGCCCGCGACCCAGACGAAATGATGTTGGCTCGGTTATACCTCAGACTGGATAATTGTGCCATGACCCGCTTATCCACGGGTTGAATACCAATGGGTAATTTCCAATTGCCAGGCCCGGTTTCATTGTATGAAGTACCTGCATTCCGCCGGATGGTATCCACATATGTAGAGTGTTCACCTTCTCCGGGCCGTAAATTGAATGTCATTTTGAGCGTGGCAAGGTTCACGTGCTTGTTGGAAGTGGAGCTGAGAATCGAGCTCGTCGACAGCATGCGCTGGTGTGTCCTCTGGATGGGTGTGGTTATGGCTGTATTGGCACTGGTTTCTGACATCCGCTGAGTCAGCGAGTAGGTCTTCTGGCTTCCTTGGCGATTGAACCGGTTGACCAGAGCGGTATAGCTGGATGCATCAAACTGGTCCATCGACCGTGTGTCTTGTAATAGAGATTGGGAATCCTGGACGAACGACCGATTATCCTGGCCCAAGGCATTGTCATGGACTAGCGATTGCATATCTTGGCCCAACAATTCGATCTCTGCATTGAGTGATTCCGGTGCATTGTGGATGCTCTTGGTGCGGGCATTGATATCGAAGAAACCGTCACTTTCCTCACTCTCGTTTTCCCGGGGGAAATTGTTTCCAAACTCATTGGGTGTAGGGCTTGTAAAGTTGCTTGCCAACCCGATTTGGTACTCGTTTGCTGACGTGCTGCCCCTTAGTGCATGATTTCTATCTCTCTGAGCGAAATGCTCACTGCTTGAAATACTCATGGTCTCCTTTTCGCCCAGGAAAGAAAAGTTATCATTGTAGGCATTGTGCTTGGATGAAGCCGAGTCGCTTTCAAGACCTCGTGATCCGGCTTCATTGGCGTAGTTGCGGGCAAAAGGATCGCTTTTATTGATCACCGAAACAGAACTGCCATAATCGTACTCATCAATCACACCACTGGGGTCGTTATTGGTGGAATACAGTTTTTGGTCATAGCAATAGTCGCTGATTTCATGCTGGGATTCCGCAAGTTCCGAGTCCTTTTCCGGTCTTATGATCCCTATTCCTACATCATTCGAGTAGGAGTCATAGCCACGCCCTTGAATTGTGCTCTGCTGCTTTATAGGGTCATAGAATCTAGGCAGTGCCCCTGTAAAATCACCAGCAGGGGATAAATTCAGATTGGCAGCCGAAGCCACATCTGGCAGATAGTTCAGAAGGTCATTGGATGGGAAGGACACCCCAGGACTCCTGTTCTTATAAGAGTGTGCGAGGTAAGACCTCAAGGCACCCAGAGGAGGCTCAAACGCATGTTTATTGGCAAACGGCTTGGGGGTGCGAGGCCCCACCGAGGGTTGGAAGCTTATGGAGTCATCAAAGTCGCCCAGGTCCCCGTTGGGGTATCTCAGCGAATGGAGCTGGCGTAGAGGTGAGTTCTCCACGCTGGCAAACGGCTCGTAGTCCTTGATTTGGCGAGAGATGTCGAAGTCTTTGGGCGACTTCTTGATCAGGAGCAGGTTCACGTGTTCCGACAGACTTGAAGCCAGCAAGTACAGTCGAGAAAACAGAGTGGTGGACGTGAGCTCAAGGTTGGGTGATCCCATCATCTGATCGATTTCCTGCTCCAAAGTGCCTATAATATCGCCTAGGTCGTCCAGGGGTTTAGGGGAATTGAGTGTTCCGGTAGGTGAAGTAGTTTCTGAAACAACAGAGTCCGGAGGAGGACGTCTAGAGAGTCTTGATCTGGGGCTAGACATGAGTGGCGATTTTGGTTCATTGACATGGTCATTAAAAACAGTTCCACCTCGAGTATCTCCTCTTTCAGGACCTCCAGGAGCTCCAAGATCTGCCATACCTCCAGGAGCTCCTTTCAGATCCGTACCTCCCATACCTCTCAGATCACCATCTCTTGACCCAGTATCTCTTGAATAATGAGTTGAAGATTGATCTTGTGGATTTTGTGAAATCACTGACTTAGCCACTTGACTTTGTTGATGGTTTTGGGAGGTGACTGATTGAGTCCTTTCACTCTGTGGTTGCGATATAGGAAGGTCCGAAAAAGACGACTTGTTGGAAAGCTGGGGATGCGATAGAGGCTTGAGTGAAGCCGAGGAAGATTTCTTTTCAAGGTGGTGATGTGCATCCACGGAATTGAAGATAGACGAGATCCGTGCACCAAAGCGGTGGGGTTTTCTCTCCCGAGACATGGTATAGTGGAGTTGGTGTTGTCGTTAAGAAGGTGGAGGACCTGAGGTGCGCGTCACGTGTCTCCATCTCCTCTCTATGTACAGTACTCTACCGAGGACTAGTCTAGAAAGAGCTAGAAAGGAGTCCCTTTTTTTTTTCTGCAGGTCAAATATATTACTAGTTACTGGTATTAAAATCAATAACCCATTAATCTCTAATTCCCGTTGGGTTGTTGTTGTTGTTTAGTAGTTGCATGGCCATTGTATTGTAGACCCGTACACCCGAGAAGCGCGCCATTAAAAGCCTTCTCTCTCTTAGACTCAGTCTTCAGCAACAATGGCCAAATCCAAAGGTGTGTACCATATAGAACAATGAGTATAATAGAACCATACTAACCACAGAAACTTCCAAATCTAAAGCCACAAAGACTCCTCAGGAGCCCCCCAAGGATACCTCCATCAGGGTCCCTGCCAATGTGGAGAAGTACCTGAAGGCAGGTAAGGTAGCCAATCAGGCGCTTGCCAAGGTCAGAGCTGCCGCTGTGGAAGGCGCCAAGATCTTTGACTTGTGTCAGCTTGGAGATGAGACCATTTTGGCCGAACTCAAGACTGTGGTGGATGAAAAGACTACCCATGGAATCGCCTTTCCTACGTGCGTGAACCCTAACAACATCCCTGCTCACTACTCGCCGGAAGGAGCTGAAGAAAAGAGTAACGTGGAGTTGCAAAACGGAGATGTGGTAAACATCATGCTTGGTGCTCACGTGGATGGCTTCCCTGCCATTGTTGCTGAGACTTTGATTGTGGGAGAGACTAAGGAGTCCCCAATCACTGGCAAGAAGGCCGACTTGCTCCACTCTACATGGAACGCCAGTGAGGCTGCTATTCGTCAATTAAAGGTGGGTAACAAGAACTGGGATATCACCAGGGTCGTGGATGCTGTGGTCAAGGATTTCGGCACCTCTGCCGTGCAGTCTATGTTATCCCACAATATGGACCAGAACGTGATCTATGGCCCTAAGGAGATCATCATTAACCCAGCCAAAGAGCACAAGAGTTCTATGGACACGCACAAATTTGCTGATCACGAGGTGTACGGCTTGGATATCTTGGTGTCTACTTCCAGCGATGGTAAGGTCAAGAGATCCAACTTCAGTACTACGATCTACAAGTTAACAGGCCAGAACCACGCGTTGAAGTTGAAGACATCACAGGCTGCTTTAAAGGCTTTCAAGGAGAAGGTCAACGGCTTGTTCCCTGCCAACATCAAGATCTTCGAGGACCCCAGAAGAACCCGTCTTGGTTTGATCATGTGTGCCAAGCACGACGTGACATTGGCCTACGATATCATGGAGGGCAAAGCTGGTGAAGACATTGCACAGTTCTTCACCACCGTGGCTATTACCCCAGATGGGCTTGTCAAGTACACCAGTCCTTCCTTTGACGGTTCCTTGTACACTACCGACAAGAAGGTGGAGGACGAGGAGTTGGCCAAGTTGATTGCCTCTCCATTGTAGATATTAGGAACACTATCTAGATACTAGGAACACTATCTAGATATTAGGAACACTATCTAGAATACAATCTAGTACAGCCAGTAGTCCAGTATATTCTAGTACATTCTAGACATTAGAGGTCACCCTAGAAATACCAGTCATTCCAGACCCACAAAATATATTAGACTAGATACTAGACACTAGACTTCTAGATGGACTATATACACCATCCATATGGACTATATACACACTATATCGACTATATACACACCATATCAACTACATACACACTATATCTTTCTCAGGTGGTAGCCACGGAAGGATCTCCAGGCAAGACGCCATTCCTTATGCTGCAACTTCTTGGAGAAAATGTCAAAGTCGTGGCTTTCAAGCCGCTCCAAGTAAAGGGCAGTAGGGTATGCAACCATATAAGGCGTGAAGATCACATCGGGCAAGCCATGGCGCCATTTCTTGCAGTTGGACGAAAGAAGCGAGTCTCGAGGTCTCAGAGCAACGAGTTCTCCAATGTCTTCCCGAACCTGCACCAACTTTGCCCTGGCCGAGAGCAAATGGTCGTTTGCAGCCACGGCCGTATCGAAAACCACATTTTTAAGCAGCTCCATAACACCGGCTTCATCTGATTGGTGACCTTGACATACACGTAGAAGTCCTTCCTGCAGAAGACCATGTTTGGTCATGACATCAGTGGGCAAAGTCACAAGATTCTTCTGTGCATAGTATTGGGTGCCCAAGATCATGGAGCCAAGAGCAGACGCCTGGCCAATATGGGCCGAGATCTCCGTGACTTTCTGCTGCAAATCCGGCAGAAGCTCCAACATGTGGATCACAGAAGGCGAGATCTGTGGCAGGAGAAGGGCTGCCTGTGTAGCATAGCTCATCTGAGAGTAGGTACCCTCACCATAGGAACAGATGGCTTCAATGGACGCAAACTGCTGTTTTTCCAAGAAATCCCGCCGGGTCTGGAGGTACTGGTGGAAGTAGGAGATGTCCAAGTTGAGCCCGTTTTGGATGGCGTCTCGGAGGAGAAAGACTGTGGGCTCTCCTATATCCGAGGAAGAGTCAGAGAAGGCCTTGGCCACCATATCGCTCCAGAACTTGAGTTTCATGGCCGCTGTAGACACTCCGGTATTATGAGCCATCTGCTGGCCATCGGTGATTTTGTTGACCTCAAGGGCAAACGCCCGGATCCCCATGTACGCATTTCGGGCCGGCTCCGGAATGTACTGTGCTAGAAGGTAAGCCAGACGATCATTGTTTTCGAGGTTGGAGCTGACATTCTCCACGCAGTTGTAAAGCTGCTGCTGATACAGAAGAGCACGTGTGGCTAAAAGGGTCCGCCCAAGCCTGGTGCCTCTGGCAATCATGTGGGGAGGAGAAGAGGCTTGAGATGCTGACATGGTGCGCGGATGCACGGGTGCACTTCTGAGCTGGTAATTGAAGTAATGAATCAATCGAAGAATTTCTGTGGATCCAAATTAGTATCCATGATCGGGTCTCTATGTAGATTTCCATGGCCTTGGTACTATAGCCTTGGTACTATGGCCTTGGTAATCCCTGGTCACGTGATTTGAATATATTGGGTGCCAGCTTCACATAATTGGTCAAGAATAACATTTTTCGTGTCCAAGAAGGTGTATTCCATGATTTGGATGAAATAGTTTGGTGCTTGTCATGGGTATCCAGTAATTGATGTTAGTGTTATGGGGCTTTCAGGCTTTTGGCTTGTTCCTTAGATTCAGGGGTTCGTTATAATAATACTAGAAGTCTAGTAAATTGATAAAAGTCATTTTATAGAAGAAATGATTGAGTCATTTGGGCCAATATAATTAGCATTCTTAAGGTATTCTCAATGAAACCACCTGGCCCACACAATAAGGATTGACAGATGAGACCTCTTTCTTGATTTTGTAGGTATTAGTAGGAGATAATATAAAGGAGAATGACGAGTATAGAGAGTAAACTAGTGAGTATTTCACCTCCAAGTATTGAATCCTGATGTCCCCGACCGTTCCTATGAATCAGTATGATTTTTAGAAACCAACAAATGAAATCATTTTTTTTGTTCCATGCTATAGGATTCGGTGCTGCCATAATCTGAAAAGCAATCTGCAGTCTGGTCAGTAGATATTCAGCAGTCTAGTCTATAGATATTCAGTAGTCTGGTCAGCATATAGCTTAGCAATGTTAGTACTACCAACACAGGAGTCTAACGATATCTATGCAGTATGCCGACAGACAGACTCTGACAGACTCTGACAGACTCTGACAGAAACACTATGACACTATGACAGACTCTGACAGAAACACTATGACACTATGACAGATGACAGATTTGGACCTTATTTGATTTAAGAAATAGTGGCCAGAAAAAGTGCGGGAGAGGCCTCTATTTATACCTAAAACTGAAGGCTGCAAAACGCACGTGAGAACGGGGGCAAATGCACACAAACGCAAATCTGGATATGATATAAAAAGCGCGCCAATTCCCCATAAAATTTTCTCTTGAATAGAAATGTTATAAGGAGACCGACCCTCGTGCATGAACCCTAATACCCGGATGATCTATGTCTGCACCGCCAACTTGGACTCTATCAACACCACCTTACGGGCCATGGTCAAGATGAAGAAAGAACAATGCAGATAAAGAAAGGACAATTCAGATAAAGAAAGAACATTGCAGATAAAGAAAGGACAATTCAGATAAAGAAAGAACATTGCAGATAAAGAAAGGACAATTCAGATAAAGAAAGGACATTGCAGATAAAGAAAGAACATTGCAGATAAAGAAAGAACATTGCAGATAAAGAAAGAACATTGCAGATAAAGAAAGAACATTGCAGATAAAGAAAGAACATTGCAGATAAAGAAAGAACATTGCAGATAAAGCAAAGAACATTGCAGATAAAGCAAAGAAAATATCTCTAGTATGTGATTGATAGAAATTCGTCTTGTTTCAATGAGACGTCTCGTTTCTTTTAAATTCAGGTTCAGAAACTACAGATGTGACCGTTTTTGGCCTGAGGAGAGTGCATGCAGCCTGCCCAAACCCAATTTCGATTCGGCTCAACAACTCGTTCTGGCCTACCAGTCAAGTTTGGTGGCAGAACCTCCATTAGCCAAGGTTGAGCTTTTGGGAAAATTCCATACTATAGTTTATGGTATTAGTAGAGTTTTATTAGGAGTGTAGTACAGTAGTGTACAGTAGTATTGTACAGTAGTGTAGTACAGTAGTATTGTACAGTAGTATTGTATTGCACAGTAGTATAGTAGTGAGTAGTAATCGTATGGAAATTAATAAAAACCCAAGTATATTCTAATCCATTCATTATCAGAAACAATCGTATTGATTTTGATGGAGACACTTTCATGTACTGCACCTTATATGCAGTCCGCTGGGGAGCCATATAAAACCCCATTTCCAGATGAACAAGTACACATGATTTTTCCAAAAAAAAAATACATACTAGAACTGATTTAATAGGCGGATCCAAATCTAGTAATCCAGAATTTTGTAATTTCTTTTTTGGTCCAGATACGAGTAGTTTATGGCCCAATTATGGCCAATTATGACCCAATATAATATGAGATAAGGAACTTTAATTAAAGATGACTTACGTTCCTATTTGAGCCAATTGGTTTCCTAATTTGGAATCATCTCTAAAATCATCTTTCTACCTTGCATAATCATCTTTCTACCTTGCATAATCATCTTTCTACCTTGCATAATCGTCCACTTGGCTCACATTAGTTCCTGGATTCAGCCATTGTGCTCACCCAATTAGGTAAGTATCTAAAACTCCAAATGCAGATATTGAAAATCTTCTTTCAAAGCATGTGGGCCAAAAACAAATCCTGCATCGAACCCCGCCCAAAGATGTTCCCAAAAATTATTTAAGAACGTCCCAAATCCCTCCTTCCTCTTTTGGTATCATCTCTCAATTAATCAAAATGGCTGCTCCTCAACAACCCTCTAAAAAATCCTCTTCTGCTCCAAAGGATAATTTCTGGACCCTTAAGACCAAATACGGATGGTCTCCAGCTTGTGTTATTGCTTAAGCGGATTTCGTGTCACGGACCAGTGGTTCAATTATGGCCACGTGACTTCCAAGGATCCACGTGACCTTGTCTTGTGCTTCTTTCGATACCTATGTTTAGTTAGACTACTTGTATAAGTCTTTTATTAATATATATTAACTTAGTCAAGTGTAGAATGATATTATGAAGACACGTTGACATGGTAGACAATAATGATAGATGACAGATGATAGATGACAGATGATAGATGATAGATGACAGATGACAGATGACAGATGACAGTAATGACCTTTCTTTTCATATCTCAAAGTTGTAGACCTCTCTCCTCCATGGGACTCGTTCTTTTCTTGTTTCCAATTTCAGCGTGTTTGCCTTTTGAAGATGCGTGTTCATGTTTACTCATGAACCAGAGTCATAAACAAGTGACACACCCAAAAGTTCCAAACCATGCATTCAACAAATCAATCTGATTCATAATTATTCTTATTGTCACCATAGAATTATGTTACTCCACCATGAGTAAAGCTTCTTCTATATGCATGATGGGCGATTGAACATGTGATTGCTTGATGTTCCCAAAAAGATGGAAAAGCCTAGTTTCATAGACTCATTGTACACTAGACTCACCGTACATTCGAGTCCATTGTCAATCTTGAATGCAGATACTAGTGCTTAGCTCAGCACTTAAATAGATGCGTTCCTCTTCACCTCTTTGTCTCTGGCCAAGTTTTACCCACGGTTTCCACCCTCTTATTTTAAAATACCCGATCCTTGAGATTTTGTTTAGTCCTTGGATGATGGTTCTTGGTTGTTGCTTCTTGGTTGTTGGTTCTTGGCTAATGATTCTTGGCTGTGTAGACTTGGTCCGGCATATAGACCCCCAGTTTCCAGGGATCTAAGGATCTGTTCAGGAACTTTCAGCCAATGAATGATTCGGAAATAGTCGATGGTCATTTGGTCGCCATAATGGGAAGTAGACCTGTAACTGAAATTATAATAAATTGACATGTTCCTGCATCTTGACATCCTTCAAGAAGAACACTGGCTGCTGTAGTATAGAATGATCCACAAAAGCTAAAGGTCAAAGGTATTCCATCAAAAAGAAACGACTTTTCATCATCAAATCAGACATCAAATCAGACATCAACTAATGGTTATGATCTCGAAGTGAAATCCGGAGACACCCGTACACCGCCATAGTTAAAAAGTCCAACACCAAACCACCCAAATTTTTCTCTATTATTTTTAAGCCAATATGAGTTTTCACACCTGCATTATTCACCTGTACTTCTGACGTTTCGAGAAGCTTCGTGGAAATAGAGTAGGAGGAGATTGGTGGGTGGCCGCGCACGTGACGCAGCATCAAAATCACCGTGCTCATCTTAAGCACCACCATGCACATCGAGCCACTCAACCCGAAAGTATACTGGGACGTTAGTATAGCCCAAAAGCCCGTGGGGCGTATTGTTTTGGAGTTGTTTCAAGATAAGGCTCCCACAGCATGTGCCAACTTTCTCCAGCTCATTCCACAATATAAAAACACATACTTCCATCGCATCATCAAGAACTTCATGATCCAGGGAGGAGACATTGTCTATGGTCAGGCAAACCAATATAATGATTCGGAGGTCGGGTCTGGTGCACATCCCGATGGAGTTGTCTTTGAAAACGAAAACGAGGATCTGGATGATTTGCTCACCTGTAATTTCCTCTTGTGCATGGCCAATCTGGGCACACCCAACTCCAATGGAGCACAATTTTTCGTGACGCTTGCTCCAAGCCCCCATCTTCATGGGAAACATTCTGTCTTTGGACGTGTTGTGCAGGGGAAGGCAGTGCTCCGAGAAGTGGAGCGGGTGAAAACGACCCCCGAAAACGTGCCTGTGGAAAGCGAACTTCCAGTGATCAGCGACTGTGGCGTATGGCAAGAGGGAGACGATGTACCCATCTATAATGCCAGCTATAGTCAACTTGGTGGAGACGTCTATGAAGAATATCCTGATGATGACACCACAATCATCAAGCACAGCGACGACTCATCGGAGGTGACCCGGTCGGTATATAAGGCAGCGTTGGCCATCAAGGAAAGCGGAGGGCTTCTTTATAAGGAAGGCTCTTTTCAGGAAAGTTTCTTCAAGTACCGCAAGTGCATGCGATACATCATGGAGTACATTCCGGATGCAGACCAGGAGCCCGAAAGCTATAAGCAGTATATGGACCTCAAGAAGAAGGTGTACATGAACCTCTCGTTGGTGTGTTTGAAGTTGCAGGACTTTCAAAAGTGTGTAGACTACTGCACATACCTCTTGGACATGGACCTTCTGACGGCCGAAAAGGCCAAGACCCTCTACCGCTTGGGCACGTGTATGGACCACGATAAAAAGTATAAGGAGGCCATCACTATCTTCACGACAGCACGGGAGTTTTCAGATGACCCAGCCATTGCGCAGGACTTGGCCAAGGCTGAGGCCCTGCTCCAGAAGGAAAAAGACAAGGAGAAGGCCAAGTACGCCAAGTTCTTTGCCTGAATGGTAAAGTGAAGGGAGTTTCAATAATGACTTGAGTTTGAGGATATATTGTGTTAGATATAGTTTGGAGGCCAGTCACAACAATCTGGTACTTCAGACGAAGCATAATAACTTTCTAAACACCCGACGTAGAAATCATTAGCATTCAGAATGGGCAATAGCTTTATGTTAGTTTATAATCTTTGAAGTCATGGATCTGTTGGTCGGAAATCTGACCAGTGACTAGGCACTCAGGTTGGTATAACCAGCGGAATCACAAGTCAAAAAAGATCGCCACTAAAGAATTTAAAAGACATTAATAGACAATGCCAGGAGTCAAGAGACAGTCATTGGCAGAACTGTATTCAGTAGAACGTACCGAGTCAATAGACACTTGTCAATAGACACTTGTTAATAGACACTTGTTAATAGACACTTGTTAATAGTAGTGAAAGCCCTAGTAATAGACTTTTGAAAGTCTTGAATTCAAATTGCATGCTCTTTTTTTCCTGATTTTTGTATTGAAAAATGGGGGGAATGCGGTGCTTTATATATTTTCGCAACTCGCCGCTCCTGCATGGCTGGTGGCTGCAAATAAACAGGGCGGAGTGAGAAAGGGGGGAAATGTCTATAAAAGGGACTCGCCCCCCCCCTCACCTTTTTCCACTAGAATTTCATTTCCTTTTTCCTAACCATTTCTTTTTTTCTTCTTCTTTGGGTATATGAGCTTTAATGGTTACACGAACAACCTAAATATCAGAGCTGTTTCATTATTCCTTCTAAACAAGCGAATGGGTTACTCTACTTTAGGTAGTACACTACCTATACAGAGAATTTAAGCCCAAGATGTCTGATTCAACAAAAAGGGGTTTCAATGGTTGTCAAAATGATGAAAGAAATAAATGAAAGAAAGAAATGATGAAAGAAATGATGAAAGAAATATTGCTATTGTTTTCATGCATTCATCTTACCTCCGAAAGCCATATAAGTGACCCTAGAACCTTTCTCAGACCATCAACAAGTGAAGATTACAATGAATAATAGAAAGATCAGCAAGAATCTATCAAGTATTACTCAATACTCAAAATAGTACTCAACAGTACCACCATGACTTCTACTATTACGATGCTGTACCATTCCCAAGTTTTCGTTCCCATTGTCCACATGGTCTTGAAGCTTAGTTGATAGCCGTTACATTTAGTCCGATTGTTTCCTACTACTTTCTACTTCGAAGTTCTTTAGCTTGTTAAAGTTCCGAATTATACTACAGTGATAAAGTAGATCAGACTTTAGTGGGTATAGTCTACTCTGCTTTACTCTAGTCTGGTTTATGAGCTCTTTCATCAGGTCTTCTGAACCTACTATTGAGCGTGATCCGACTATTTGATCGGCTGATACACTAAGCAATGCTACCTTATATCTGGTTCTACAAGTACCAGTCTGGCCAACCATTTTCTACCGTTTCAACAACATTATTAAGTATTAGAGCTGTTCTTTGGGAAAGTTTAGAACCATAAAACATTCCAGATCCATTACCATTCTGCTACTATACTTGATAATTTGGTATCCCACTGGATGCTTAAGAGACTATACTGATGATGCACTTCATACAGAACGCAGGTCTACTAATATTGGACAATATAGCTACACGATCCAATGAGATATATACGGGCTCATAACCACACAAGCTCATATCCACCAAAAGCCATACAAGAGTCAACGGGGAAACAAGCTATATGAGCTCACAAGACCATTACCATATATCACTACGAACTAGTGAGTTGTTTGTGAAATAATATAGAAGATAGTTTCAAGTCTTGTGAAGCTCCAATATAGTACAGTCTGTCCAATAGCCTGTCCAATAGCCTGTCCAATAGCCTGTCCAATACTTGTCCAATAGCCTGTCCAATACTTGTCCAATACTTGTCCAATAACTGTCCAATAGTCTGTTAGTCCATCTAGAATATATGGTTAATATACTATGAATAGCCATTATAATATTCTATACATTACAATACTATAGGGTCGGGTGATGAGATTCAATAGAGGATCCATATACAGTCGGGTGTACAGGTGTGCACATACTCGAAACGCGTCTCGATGATCAGCTACACCATCATGACTTCAGAGGAGCTGTTGAGCCGGGAGCAGCAGGACTTCAATGCGTTATCTGTAGACGACAAGCTTAGCCGACTCAATGAGTTGGTGCAGCAGTCGCAGGTTTACTCGCAGATCATTTTGGAGAATATGATGGAGAAGGCCATGGAGAAGAAACGCGCTCAGGAACAACTTGAAAAGGAACAGGAACAACTTGAAAAGGAACAAAAAGAAAAGGAACAAAAAGAAAAGGAAAAAGATATTCTGGAAACGGCGGAGGAAAAGGAAGAAAAGGAGGAGGAAAGAGAGGAGGAAAAGGAGGAGGAAAAGGAGGAGGAAAAGGAAGATGATTCCGATAATAGTTCCAATATTGTTGAGGTTATAGATGTCCTGTCTGACTCTGAACCCATCCCCAAAAATGCTAGAGGAAGACCAAAAAGAGGCTTACGCCGCTCTAGACAAACTACTGAGGTGGAATCAGAGGAGGAGCCGGGTTTTGACGTGGATGTTGTTCTGGTAAGAAGATCTGCCCGGAACAGAGGTAAAGAACCCGAAGTGGTGGCCTATGAGACCCCACGAGCCAAGAGAAGAAAGAACAGGGCTCCCAATGTGGAAAAGCAACGAGTGGAATACGAACCTGTTTCGCAAAAGACCAAGAACACTAAAAAGGCGCTTGAAGCAGCACAGACGGCTCATAACCAGCAGCAACCGGCACTCGTGACCGGGTGCACAATGAAGGATTACCAGCTTGACGGGCTCGAGTGGCTTGTGACGCTCTATGAAAACGGCCTCAATGGTATTTTGGCCGATGAAATGGGCTTGGGCAAGACTCTCCAGTGTATCTCGCTTTTCGCCCATTTGATAAGCCACGGAGTCAAAGGCCCGTACCTCGTGGTGATGCCACTTTCCACCATCAACAACTGGGCCGCCGAATTTGCTCGGTTTACTCCCGATATCAAGGTTGTGAAGTATGTGGGAAGTAAGCAAGAACGCCAGGGAATCAAGTTTACAAAGCGCGGTTCTTACAATGTGGTGATCACCACCTACGAATTGTTTCTTCGAGATTTCAGCAAGTTCGGGCGCGTTTCATGGAAATACTTGGCCGTGGATGAAGGTCACCGGCTTAAAAACTTCCAGTCGATGTTGATGCAGTTCCTCAAGAAATTGCGTGTGGGCAACCGACTTCTTCTCACGGGTACACCATTGCAGAACAACTTGAAGGAGCTTTGGTCGTTGCTTAACTTCATTCTCCCGGACATTTTCCACGACTTGGAGCTTTTCGAGCTGTGGTTTAACTTCGACGACTTTTTGGCCGGAAGCCTGTTCTCCAACCAGGAGGAGCAACGGGCTGTGCAGGAAAAAGTGCAGAAGGACTTGGTCAAGAACTTGCACGTGATCCTCAAGCCATTTTTGCTCCGTCGTCTCAAGTCCATGGTAATGAAGGACTTGCCTCCCAAAAAGGAGTACATTTTGTATGTGAAGTTGACACCCATTCAGCGGATCTTCAGTGATGCAGCGATGAAACGCAAAATATACGAGGCGGTGGTTGAAATGCACCTCAAGGAGATGCTCCTCAATAGCCACGCAGAAGATTTTTCGTCTGCATCGGACTTGGATCTCGTGGACCAGGTGCTTGCTGAGCATAACACTCCACGGGTGGTCGGGGAAAAACGTATCCGTCATTCCAGGTACAACGATGAACAACTCAGGAAGTTTGAAGAGGTGGAGGTTATTGATAAGCGGGTCCGGAACACAGACCGTGAGTATAGTGAGAGAAGCACCACTCCAGAAAAGCCAGTGAGTTTAAAGGAACCGGAGAAAGGAGTTGAACTGAATATTAATGAAGGAGTGGAGAAAAAGGAGCCAATGGAGGACACCGAGAGAAGCGCAAATGGCATTTATATGGAGACAGAATTTGGGGTTCCTATGGTCAAGCTCGAGAATGAAGAAATTGCACAAACGTGTGAAGTTGAAATTGGAGAAGAGAGTTCAGAAGTTGAAGAGTTGGAAGCTAGAAGTGACCCAAATCAAATCATCGAGGTTTCAGATGAAGAGTTGGACAATGTACAGCTCAAGATTATCAAAATCAAAGCGTGTCTCTCGCTTGTGCAGCGGGACACAAAGGCCCTTTTTCTTCTGAACTCCAACATGCAGCTCCGAAACATCTGTGGTACCCACTACCTCTACTACTACCCATTCCGGATATGGACAAAGACCACCGAGGACCAGTTACATGCTAATGACCTTCTTCTCGAGGAGTGTTTACGCAGGCATAGTGGAAAGTACCAGATGCTAGAGAAACTCCTCGAGAAGCTCCTCTCCAATGACCATAAGGTGCTCATTTTCTCACAGTTCACCCGAGTGTTGGATCTCATTAGCTTGATGCTTGCAAAAAAGAATATTTCTCATAGCATGCTCACTGGAAGAATGGGCAACGACGAGAGAAATGACGAGATCGAGGACTTCAAACAAATCGGCGAGGGAGCCAGTAAAGTGTTCTTGCTCACCACGCGTGCAGGAGGACTTGGGCTCAACTTGGTGGAGGCTGATACGGTGATTATCTTCGACAACGACTGGAACCCACAGATGGATCTCCAGGCCATTGGACGTGTGCACCGTATAGGGCAGACCAAGCCCGTGAAGGTGATCCGGTTTGTGGTGAAGGACTCCGTGGAGGAGATCCTTATTCTACGCAGTTTCAGCAAGCGGGCACTCGAGAAAATGGTCATCCAGCTGAACAAGTTCCAGTTGGTCGAGAAGCTCAAGGCAGAGAACATTGATGTGCAGGAGATAGACTCGATTAGGTCGTTGCCTAGTTTCAATAAGTTGTTATCGTCGCTGGTACTGTCTGATGTGGACGCTAGTATGGCCAGTACTAACCAGATCCTCACGGGGAAAGTGGATTCCCAAGTGCTGGATCTCACAGATGAAGAGCTAGCTGAGCTCATGGACAGAAGTCCGGAATGTTATCTACGGGGACCCCAGGACTTTGTCAATATGGCATCTGTGGATACATCTTCGGATGAGTGACGAATCAGTGTGATGTCACCCAAAAAAAAAAAAAAAAGAATATCATTGATTTAAGTGAATGATCATTACTTGGCATGGAAACATCCCAAAATATATCCAGATCACAGACCATGTGGATATTGGTGAATATGCTTTCTTGCCAAATGTCTTTATAAATGGGAGGGAGATTTATGTTTCGGAACTAAGCCTGGGATAAACTTTCTGGCCATGTTTACTTCCATGTCTCCGAAGGACAATTGGGGTATTCCAATATTTCAGCCTGAGCTACAGTTCAGTGTTTACATTCTTTTGCCAGTCTGTTCATCTTGTATTTCTACTTGAGTCAGCAGACATCCGTTACAAGCTGGGCCCAATGCCTTGACTCATCCGCTCCTCCTTCCTGAGTCTATTGTCTATTGTCTATTGTCTATTGTGTCTATACTCTACGGTATGTTACAGTGTATATAGAGTATAGAGTTGAAACGTGTCTGGCTCAGTATTATACCTTACTGTAGATGGATTCCAATACTACTCCAGACATATTGTACCCATGGCTTTATAAACTATACACCCGAAAACTTTAAGTTGTATAAACCTGGATATAAGACTTGATAGACTACAAAGTTCTATTCTAAGCTAGTACTGGTTCTATCCTTAGTTTAAGAATAGTCCTGTATATAGTGGCCCGAATCCCAACTCCCACTACTATAACTGTACCTTCAGTCCTATATGTACCCGACGTCCTGTATACAGCCCTGGAACAGATGTGTTCTGTAATATCCAAAAAGGGAATAGTAGAATCTTCTAGTACACATCAGTTTGAACGACTAACCTAGATCTAGTATCTTAAGCTATATTCCTGTATGATACCAATGGCCCTGGATGTTTCAAATCAATAATCAATAATAAATATTAATGAACATAGGATAACTAATAATAAATAAAGCAAAAAAAAAAAGAAATGCCTCATGCACTAAGAGGTCTTTGTACACTAAGCTGGGGTATATAAAGCAGTGATGCCGCACCAATTATACCACAGCCAAAAAATCACAAATTGGATTGGAACGCCTAAATTTCAACCTTTCATCATCCCCCTCCATCATTGGTCACTATCTAGATATCCTTGCTATCAATTCTGGCTATTCCTTCCAAGCTACTCTTAGACTTGTGCCCCACCATTCCCCTCTGGTTGTGTGCACTCCTGCAGCCTTATCGCAATCTACCCCAGATTTACACACAAACAAACGCCACAACAACCATTTGATCTCCTTTTCTTCCACGAGTATAGTTTCATTTTTTGTTTTATTAATTCCTTAAGTTTATTCAATCTATTGATACAGAATTCCCTTGATTTATTAGATCTATAGATTTTGATTTGTTTACATTTGATTCCAAAAGGTCATTTCAGTCTCGGTTTAGATTTAATCCTTTTCCAATTTTTTGGTTTTATGCACCATGAAAGTGTTGTTGGTCCTTGCTACGGCTTGGGCAGCACCTTATTTTGTCCAAATTCCAATTCAATTGGAGAATCAATTGGAGAATCAATTGGAGAATCGGGTCCTGAGTGTGCAGGAAGCTCCACTTACTGATATTCCACAAGACTTTGAAGATTGGACTTTGGAACAATCCCATTTTTCATTCCAACAGATTCTCCAGAATATTGGAGGTCTGTCTTCCTTGCCTTCTGTGCCTGAAGGTGTGGTGTTGGCGTCTCCTCTGAAGACCAACCCTAATTACTACTATAACTGGATCCGGGACTCGGCGCTTACCATCCGTCTGTTAATCTACGAGATGCGTGATGCAAGGAAATCTAATGTTGTTTCTACTGATGTTTCCGGCTTTCTGTCTGAAACCAACTTGAAGTCCGTGGTGGAACTGTACATTAAGGTGAATCATCATTTGCAGAGACTCCGGAACCGGTCCGGTCGCTTTGAAGATCGCAGTGGTTTGGGTGAACCCAAGTTTATGGCTGATATGTCTGCTTTTGATGGATCGTGGGGCCGTCCCCAGTCCGATGGACCTGCACTTCGGGTACTGACCATAGCCAACTTTATGAACCTCTTGGAGGAAACAGGTCTGGATTTGGGGCCTGGACTCAATGATCTGTTTGTCTATAACGAGATTATGCGTCCTGATTTGGAGTATGTCTTGGACCGTTGGCATATCCCGCTGTTTGACCTCTGGGAGGAGGTTAATGGCATGCACTTTTTCACGGTGCTTGTTCAATTGAGAGCAGTTACTGATGGAGCTGTTTTTGCCACTAAAAACGGCGATGCTGACTTTGCAAAGCTCTTGAAATCGGCTGCGTTTGAGATCCAAGAGTATATCGCATCTGCAGGTTTCGTTGGCCCATTACACATCATTGAAACACCGCTGGTTTGGGGCCGTGAGGGTCTTGATGCTGCTAGTCTCTTGGCATCTCTTCATGCTCACAATATGGATTTTGGAGGTACAGACCTTGTCCCTTTTGATGTGGACGATAGCCATATTCTCAACACTATTGCCGCATTGGTGCTCGTGATGAAACGCCTTTACCCAATCAATTCAGGACAAGACGTGGGCTTGGGTAGGTACCCTGAAGATGTCTACAATGGAGATGGCACATCAGAAGGTAACCCCTGGTTCATCTGTACTGCATCTGCAGCAGAAGTACTCTACAAGATGGTGTACAAGAAAAGAGCGGAACAAACGGATATCAACACATCTGAACTTAGTCCGTTTGTGAAGATGCTCGGATTGGATCTTGGAGAAGTTGTCAGTCATGGAACTCCTGAATGGGATCAGTTCTTGGACTCAGCCTTGTTCATGGCAGACTCGTTTCTACACAAGATGCGCCTCCACATGGACAACGAAGGGCACATGCTGGAGCAGTTCAACAAGTACACGGGTTTTTTGCAGGGCGCCTCGGATTTGACATGGTCATATTCGTCTTTTTACAATTGCGTCCGGTGGAGAGAGGCTGTGAAGGGACAGGGCAAGGCTTAGGGAACTGGGCATAAAGACCCGTACATGGAGAAAGCTGAGACCCGTGCACCATGATGATAGCCCACGCGCACCCTCTCCAACCCACATGACCCTTGAGTGCGAACAGGAATACCAAGCATAAGATCTAGTCGGAAAGTTGAAGATGTCGACATTGTTAGGAGGCATTTTTCTCTTGCATGCGGCATACTCGTCTTATGAGCATCACCAGGTGCTCACGACGCCTGTGCCCCGGGATATAGTGTTGGAGCTAATAGTAGGGCTCATATTGATCAATTTCGGAGCCATCAAGGCAAACAGCCCGAGACTTTCGCTCTCCAGCTCAAACCTTGTGGCTCCTTTGAAGAAGTACTTGCTTCCTATTGATACCAGCAAGGCTATGGTTACCACCAAGGAGCTCGGGTACTCGGAGCATGAGGTGTTGGAGACCCGGGTGGATTTCTTGGATGTACGGAGAAAGAGAGAGGAATACTTGAAGGCCAAGGGCACGAAGAATGTATAGATTAATGATGATGATATGATACAAGGAAGAGTTGATACTTTGTTGAAGTATTGATAAGCAAATGGACAGAATGGTTTTGGAATAGGTGAATAGGGAAAGGGGGAGGATATCATGGGAAAGTCTAGTCCAGTGTTTTTGTCTACTTTCTACTGTCTACTTTCTAGTGTCTAACAGTATGGTCAGCTACTGACAGCTCAAAAGTCTACTCAGCCATTTCGTTAACCAAAGAGGACATGCAATTCTGAAACGTCACCAGAATCAAAGGATTATACAGAGAGTCTTGATAAGACTATATTTTCAAACCGGTTCTTATTTCAAACCGGTTCCTTATTTCAAATTCTAAAGTCGTTGATCATTCTAAAGTCGTTGATCATTCTAACGCGTATATTTCAGAACGCGTATATTTCGGAACGGTCTACCACCTACAAGATTATACATATTCATCATACTTAAAGTAGACCTTATTCCCAATAACCCATCCACATCGTATGGAAATATTAGTCTACAGTAGTCTATACTCGGTATAGTAGTAACTCTACTTCTCTTGACATGACATAATTCATCAGTATACTACTACAGAGTCCTCTCGACACCGTCTCGACACCGTCTCTACACCGTCTCTACACCTTATAACCTATACACCGTATAATCTATAATCCTATAGTCTATACCGAATTAAACCGCCAGTATAAATAGAATGTGATTTTGCATATGATGATAATTAACGATTTTTTATTTTTCCTGTCCATTTCAAAATCCTTGGCTTATCTTTTTGTTCCTGGACCCAGGCGCATTTTGATTGATATCTTCATAGTTTCGCGAAAGTGAGAACGCATACCAAACCTACATATTGTTGAATAGGCGAGGATGTGAGACATGTCGCATGGGTCAATATGCAGATTCCAGATGAAACAATAAGAGTGCTACCGGAATCGATCCAAGGAGGTATTGGTGTAAAGAGGTTTCTCTGAGGTTTGGTCTGACTGATTGAGATGAACCAGTTACTCTTGAATACATCTTTGGAGATTTGACGAGTGTCCATGTTACGCCCAGAAAAGGAAAACATATACAGTGGTCTCTCTGATGTACCAGAGGTTTACCGGAGCTAAGTCTAGTTAGGATCTTCCCAAGTTTAGCATCCACAATACACAGAACTAACATGTCAGCACTCTCTCCTGAATTCCAAAGATTAGTAAACGACCACTACACCGGGGTGCCAGAGTATGGAACGATTAAGCTCCAAGCTAAACAATATGATACACATTTTATGGTAGTATGGAGAAGATGGTTAGTACTGGATAAGTAGTGGTGCATATAGGAACAGTAGAAAGAGGAGTAGAAATAGATATATACTCTCCTTCTCTTATAGGACTATATATATAGAAGATATTTGATTCCAAGTGTTGTGAAACATTGCTCTACTTGATATTAATATAATACTCTGTATACAACATTATATACAGTACACCACCTCAATCATTATAAATGGACCATAAATCTACTCTACTACATACTATCGTTTGTAATATTATTAGTGAAATGGTAGAGTATAGAATTACCAGTACTGCATACAGATACTCATCCTTCTATTATACATGTTAATAGTGTGGTTATAGTGTGGTTATAGTGTATGAATATTTGTTGTATTTGTAGTTGAAGTAGAATATTCGCAATATACCTGCACATGAAAAGGTATAATTAATTAATGGAGTCTATTCTATAACTACTGAATTTTCTTTTCAGCCTGGGCCTTCATAGTGTTCTCGCGCAGCTGCTTGCCCTTAGGCCCAGCCT
Organism: Metschnikowia sp. 04-218.3; assembly: GCA_002374635.1. Taxonomy (NCBI): domain Eukaryota; kingdom Fungi; phylum Ascomycota; class Pichiomycetes; order Serinales; family Metschnikowiaceae; genus Metschnikowia; species Metschnikowia sp. 04-218.3. Next base: position 117,278 of record NLAC01001951.1, read on the forward strand.
CTGTGTCCAAGAAAAAGTCCCACCATCTAAAGCTGGATGCATATGAGCCCACAAAGTAGTGGTGGTGCTCGTCATGATGGTCTGCGCCAGCCCAAAATGGAAGGAACCGGTGCAAGGAGCAGGGGAACTCGTAGCCCGAATGTGCATCCACGGCCTGGAACAACCGCAAGCAGATCCAGAGCGAAATGGTGAAGAGGTGCAAGTCTTGAGTGAAGTAGCACCACACCATGGGGAGTCCCACAGTGCCAACTCCCAATAAGGCCACTTCGGCCGGGTGGGCGTATTCAGCAGCCAAACCAAAAGGTGCTGCGTACCGGTGGTGTTGCTTGTGGATATATTTGTAGAAGGCTCCGTAGTGCAATCCACGATGGAGCCAGTAGTGCCAAGCATCCTCCATGATGAAGAAAATGGCCAATTGGAAAAGCACCTTGGACACCGAGGGGAATGGAAGGTCAAAGGTCATGCCAATCTTGGCACTGATGGGGTGGAAGAACCAGATGGGGAAAGCTTCCACCATGAAGTGCGATGTCAACACCGACTTAAGGCACTCCCATTGTTCCTGGTTACTGGGCACCTTTGCCTCCTGGATCTTGAACTTCCTGAAGTAAGGGATTCTGTCGATGATGGCCCATGGGATACATCTGCCAAAGTACATGAACTCGTGCATCAAGAAGAAGAAGAGACCGGTGGCAAAGATATCATTATCCATCCAGTAGTAGTAGGCACCCCATAATTTTTCCACGGGGTTCAAGGTGGTCAAAGTATCGAAATTTCTGTAGGCATCGGCAAAAGTCGTGGCATTAGAAAACCCGGCGTAGTTGTGGTATACCGCACTGAAGTTAGTAATATAAACGAGAGCTGGGAACCGGAAACCAAAGATGAAAGTGATGAAAGTGATGAAAGTGATGAAAGTGATGAAAGTGGGATAGATGAGATAAGATGGCTGAATGATCCTAAGGATTTGAACATGTCCAACAAATGCTACCATGGGGATAAACAGAAATGACCCAGATCAAAACAAACAAGATAACAATATAACGGGACCAAATAGGAACATGGGAGATTTGGGAGATTTGGGAGATTTGGGAACTTTCAGAACATGGATAGAAGTGTTTAGGATTCAGTGGCAATCAGGTCAACAAGAGATTTATGGAAAGTAGATTCAGTCAGTTTCATATCATGTTTCATATCAAGTATCATATCAAGTATCATGTTTCATACATGTATCATGTTTCATACAAGTTTCATGTTTCATATCATGTTTCATGTTTCACGTTTCAGTTGAGATTATTTCCAAGTCATTCTCTATACATACCTAACCATGATACAGTTGCAGAAAAGAGAAGATGCGGTTTATATACCTTTCGTATAGACGCGCAGAGAAAAGAAGCAAAAAGAAACGATCCACGCGAACAAGCGTCGTATAGCCTAAACGAGCCGCGGCTCTCCCTCCTTCTCTTTTTCTCAGCCTCAATCGTCATTTTCAGAAACATCAATAGATGAAAAAGAGAGATTTTGAAAAAGAAATAAAAGATCATAAAAAGAAAAAGATCATAAAAAGGAAAAAAAGAAAAAGATCATAAAAAAGAAAGAGAAAAAAAAAAAGATCATAAAAAGGAAAAAAAAAAAAAGATAAACCGTCTTGTAAAATCGGATTCCATTATATTTTTCTGTTTATCAAAACATAGATTCTTTTTTTATTTGATGGTGCGAATGGAAAAGCAGTTTAAGTTTAAGTTAAGTTTAAAGAATCATGCGAATGAAAAGTGAGTGAGTGAGTGAGTGAAAAGTGAGTGAAAAGTGAAGTGAGAAGTGAAGTGAGAAGTGAAGTGAAGTGAGTGTTTAAAGAGCATGTGCGGAGGAGTAGAGTGCGTAACTACTCAGTAGATGAGAATGAGGAGAGTCCAGAGGTGAGAGTAGTGTAGAGTATAGAGTAGAGTAATGAGTATAATGAGTATAATGAGTATAGAGTATAGTGAATAGAGTATAAAGAGTAGAGAGAGTAGAGAGAGTAGAGAGAAGAGTATAGAGAATAGAGTATAGTGAATAGAGAGAGTATAGAGAATATAGTGAGTATAGGAATGAGAGTAGAATAGAATAGAGAGAGTACTAGTAAAGTATATAGTAGACATAATGTGGAGCAAACGGTAGTAGAGTACATAGAAGACCAATAGAGTATAGTGTAGAGTAGAGCATATTATAGTAGAGTAGAGTAGTAGAATAGAGTAGGAGAGTAGGAGAGTAGAGTAGTAGAGTATGAAGAGTGAGTAGAAAAGTATATAGAACTAGAGGTTCGCCTAAGTAGATGAATCCGTTAGGAATCCTAAGTGAATCCATATTGGAATATACATTTGATTTGACTTTGTAATAAATTCCACACCTACACAAGTTCCAACAGAGTAGTAGAGTAGGAGAGTATAGAGTGGGAGAGTGAGTAGTAGAGTAGTAGAGTAGAGTATAGTAGAGTAGTAGAGTGGGTAGAGTGAGTATAGTAGTAGTATAGAGTAGAGTAGTATAGTAGAATAGAGTGAGTTTAGTAGTAGTATAGAGTATAGTAATGAGTAGTATAGTAGGGTGAGTATAGACTATAGTATAGTGTGAGTATAGTAATGAGAGTATAGAGTAGTAGACTATGGTATAGAGTAGAGTATAGAGTAGAGTATAGTAGAGTATAGTAATGATAGTAAGTAGGGTGAGTATAGAGTAGTATAGCAATGAGTGTATAGAGTATAGAGTAGTATAGTCGAGTGAGAAGAGTGAGTAGTATAGTAGTATAGTAGTAGTATAGTAGGGTGAGTATAGAGTATAGAGTAGTATAGAGTAGTATAGAGTAGAGTATAGAGTATAGAGTATAGAGTAGAATAGAGTATAGAGTAGAGTGAGTATATTAATGAGAGAGAGAGAGAGAGAGAGAGAGTAGACCAGGATTGTCGGTGGCTTGAGGAAATATAAATATCAAAGAAACCCAATTTTAATGACTTGGATTAAGAAAAGCAATGATTGTTAGATCAATGAAGTTGTGAATTCTGTGAATGGCTCCAATAACTCATGTTCAAAATCTTCCATTGTCACCATTAAACCGGCTTGTAGTGAGTAGACTAGAGTAGAGTAGAGTAGTATATTGTAGAGTAGAGTAGAGTAGAGTAGTAGAGTAGTAAACTGTAGTGAGTAGAGTAGAGTAGACTATAGTGAGTAGAGTAGAGTATAGACTAGAGTATAGAGTAGAGTATAGACTAGAGTATAGAGTAGAGTATAGAGTAGACTATAGCATAGAGTATAGTGAGTAGAGTATAGTGAGTAGTATATTGTAGAGTAGTGGAGTGGAGTAGAGTAGAGTACTAAACAGTGAGTAGTGAGTAGAAAAGTGAGTAGTGAGTAGTAAAGTGAATCATGACTCTATTGCTCATGACTTAAAAACGAGACTGAAGATGGTCATTGAGAGTAGATGAAACTGAGTTTCCTTTAACCTTTAACCTCTTTAACCTCTTTAACCTCTTTAACCTCTTTAACCTCTTTATTTCCTCTAAGCCCTAGACCATTTCTTCAACTCTACTCTAGCTTCTTCCAAGTCCCAGTCTTTTAGATTTCTAGAGATTTCTAGATTTCTAGATTTCTAGATTTCTAGATTTCTATAGTAGAACCAGAGGTATAATCCGTGGTCTAAACTATGACTGTATATGACGAGTGCACCAAAACTCCTGGGACTTGAAATTCATTTGGTTACTTTCCTGTATGTTATGATATTCTGAATGTCCCTCTTCTAGTAGATATTCAAAAAGACCCGAGAAAACCCGTACACCCCAAAACTCATCTAGACAAAACTCATTTCAATCATTGGTTTCATTCTATAAGACTTGAGTATTGGAATAAGAAGCAACGCTCACTATAGATTGAAATTCATCTTTATTATCGCGGACTGCACATAAACCGCATCCTATCCACGCAGATTCACACACTTCAAATGGCTCCCAATGTGTCACTTAATTTAGCACCAGAACCGTAGGCGTATAGTTATATACAGGTTTCCCAATTTAACCACTCTTTTTTAATTTCTTCATTTCTTAATTTCTTCATTTCTTCATTTCTTAATTTCTTCATTTCTTTCCTTCGATTTCCCGTCTCTTTGCTCTCCACATGCATGTCGGCCGCACGCGCCGCACGCCAAACTTATCTCGGATATGTGGCTAGTATTCCGCGCTTGCATGAAATCAGCCCAAAGCGGTCGCATCCCCGACATCTCCTGCAGACTCGGCATGTCATCAGTGAATGCGCATAATATAATAACCTGGGCACTGCCCCCATTTTGAGTGCAGCTAAACTTAGCACTCGACTATTCAGTCACCGCATTTAAACTCAAGCATATCCATTCACGAAATCAGAATAGAATCAGATTAGACTTGGTCTTTAACTTTCTTTGACCTGGTTAAACTTTGTCTTCAACTTTCTTTGACCTGGTTAAACTTCGCTCCATTCACAATGTCTGATACATCCACTGATTCATTGGGGGATCCTGAAAATTACCATGAGCCACAACATTTGCATGATGATTCCCAACAGGAAGATTACCCCAAGAGTACATTCCGTACACTCTCTGGGGCATCTGCAAGACGCACCAATACCCATGGATCCGATGCCCTTAGTGTCAAGAACATCTATGGAGATATAGACGATAATGATATCGAGTTGCAACGGTCTCGGTCCCGGTCGGCCATTCTTGATTCCTTGCAAAATAGGGTCATGCGGACGCTTTCATCCCAAGACATCGAAAGCAACTCTGGGTCCAAGCACCGAGAGTCCAAGGAATCTAGACTTTATCAAAATTCCACAGACTCTAGGGGTTCCAGAAACTCCAGAGTTTCTAATGAATCCATTGAAAGAGATACTGAGTTTGATCCCGAGTACCTTGGAGACATTGTTCCCACCAAAAATGCAGGAGAAGAGTTCAAGGATGTGGACCCTGAACTAGTATCGTGGGATGGCCCTGATGACCCTCAAAACCCCCGGAACTGGTCTCATACCCAGAAACTTTTGCAGACGGCCATTGTTGCTGTATACTCGTTGATCTCGCCCATGTCATCCTCCGTATTGTCTCCTGCCATGCCGGAGATCTCCGAGAGTTTGGGTATCACGGAAAGATCCGTGGAGTCGCTCTGTGTGTCCATCATGGTATTGGCGTGGGCCTTGGGTCCATTGCTTATTGCTCCGATCTCGGAATCTGACCGTGTGGGAAGAATGCCCGTGCTTAATGTGTCCATCTGGATCACGGCCATCTTCAACTTGTGCTGTGGCTTTGTTAAAACTCCAGCACAGCTCTGTGTGCTTCGGTTTCTTGGAGGTTTGGGAGGATGTGCCCCATTGAACGTTGGAGCAGGTACTTTGGCCGATTTATGGTCGGATGACCAGAGACAGTTTGCTCTTTCCATTTACTCATTAGGCCCCACGCTTGGCCCAGTGATTGCTCCAGTGATCAGCAGTTTCGTTGTCACGGGTACATCCTGGCACTGGTGCTTTTTTGTATTGGCCATTTTCAACTTTGCTGTGGCTGCTTTGGGCTTGCTTATCTTCCGGGAAACATATGCTCCTCGGATCTTGAAGAAGAAGGCCATTGCCTTGAGGAAGGAGACGGGTAACCTGCACCTCCACACGATCTATGAAATCGCTGATGGAGAAAGCATGTACAGCAAACTCGCCACCACTGTACTGAGACCCATCTTGCTTCTCACGGGCCACCCCATGGTGTTTGGCCTCGGCTCATTCATGGCTTTCACCTATGGCTTCATGTACTTGATGATCGTGACGTTTCCTCAGGTATACAAGCAGAGCTATGGCATGTCCACCAATATTGCTGGACTCATGTACCTTCCTTTGGGCATTGGGTTTCTCATTGGCACTGTGTTCTTCCAGTTTGCCATTTCCCATACATACAGGTCCCTTACGCTTAAGAACGGCGGAGTGGCTAAGCCTGAGTTCCGGTTGCCTTGGCTTTGCTCCTGTGGAGTGGGTATTCCCTGTGGTTTGATAATGTATGGCTGGTCTGCTCAGTACAAGGTGCATTGGATAGTACCTGCCATTGGCCTGGGTATATTTGGCTTCTTCCTTGTGGCCATGTTCCAGACCATCCAGCTATACCTTATAGATATGAACAACCGGTTTGCAGCTTCGTCGGTGGCTGCGGCCGCAGTGTTCCGGTCGTTGTTTGGCTTTGCCTTTCCATTATTTGCTCCAGCAATGTACGCCAAACTTAATTATGGCTGGGGAAACACGCTCTGTGCATTTCTAGCCTTTGGTTTGGGGGTGCCTTTTCCGTTGTTCTGTCTTTTCTATGGTGAAAAATTGAGACACTGGGCCAATGCTAGGTTTGAGAGACGCCAGGCCAAGAAGGATGCCAAGACATTCGAGAAGCTTCAATTGAAGGAGCAACACCAGAAATAAGAGTCGTAATGGACTCTTGCCATTTTAATACGAGTCTTGACTTCTTTGCGTGACTCTTGGCTTTTCATGTGACTCTTGGATTTTCACATGACACTCGACTTTTCACATGATTCTTGGCTTCAAGAAATCCTAGATATTTCAAGATTCTATTGTTGGGCTGGATCTTGTTGATCTCCTAATACCTGTGAATGGAGGTCTAGACTCTTGGACGAATTGGTGCTGCATAGGGCCTTGCAGCAATCGATGGATCCCGGAAAAACAATGGTGCGATGTATGCAGGACCACACGGAAAAACAATGTCCATCAAAAGCAATGCAATCAACACAACCCAACAATAAAGAACAGAAGAGATCACTTAATTATAATCAATCTTATGGATCACTATAATGGACCGGAAATCATGTCCTAATCACGTGGCTTGAAATGTAAGGTCTAGAATAATAGATAGAGCCCAATGCATCTAAACCTGGCTTACTCTAAGCCATGACGTTTCAACACTTAATTTGCACCACTAAAGGAGCAAGGAATAGATGCTAAATTATCACCCATTCATGCATGACGTAACCAGTAATCCCTTTGCCTCTAATTGATTTAAATGCGCAGAAAATCTCATCATGACAACGGTATGCGATGACGTAGCGTAGCAGGTTGTGCATTGGGCAACCTGCACAATGGGCCTTCTATAGCAAATCAACGGTAATCGAGCGTTAGTCTTGTTTAATACCATCCACGATCTTAATCACGGCCTGCATGCAGAAAGGCTGAAACGGATGAAACGGTCAATTAATGAATTGAAAATGAAATGGTTGGATGTCAAGAAATGGGTTCATTTAGGCGAGACACGTGGTGATCGTAAGGAATAAGTGTAGTCATGGAAACAAGAAGGCGTTCGGTTCCGGCATGTAGACAAAGACATCAGGATCCGGTATGTATACTATTGTATACAAGAATGGAAGACCCGGAAGGCTATTGAATGCGTTTGTGAAACCAGAGCTCGATTGAAAAGGGTAATGATAGAACTTATCGACTGAGGACTGCAGATAGGGCACAAAAACATGACAGCAAATGCAGGTCAATAGCATTGAAGGCTGGGCCCCTAGTCAAAACGAATTAACAGTTGAAATGTGGGGTAAAGGAAAACAAATGAAATTCATTTCTTTAAAAAAATGAAATTATCATGACACATAGATGAACCCCCACAAAACCCCAGTGAAACGCGGAAGAAATGGACCTAAACGCCCTTTCCTGTGAAACGGCTCTGCATCGCGGCATGTCAAGACAATCACAGCGTCGCGGGCGTTCACGTAATCACGCCTTGAAATAGTTTCTTTTTCACGCACCAACGCTTTTCTTCGGCCATGCACAGAGGCCCCAGTAAACCCTCCGAAATGAGGTCTGCGCATTCACCGCACCCCCTCAGCTGGGCCCGTCACGCACGGGACCCGCCCCCACATTTCCGGAGCGCACAACCGGGAAAAGTCTCAACCCCGAACCGCCAGCGAACAATAGTCATGAGGAACCAGCGCAGAGCGGGTCACCTTTATATACCTATTTTTTTTTGGCTTTGTACCCGTGTTTCATAATTGCAACACAAAACCCCCTCTTCATGCAAGCATTGACTTTGTAACAGTACGCAATTAAAAAGTTTTACAGCCCTCTGGATCCAACCCCTAAACTCTATAACCACAAAGGCCCCAGCATTTGACCGCCCCACAGTTCCCAACGGTACAAGAGGCGGCACAGGATTGGCCAATGATAGCTCGACATTTCTCCGGTAGTTTCTTTTTGCGCCTGCATGATGCTCTCGGATGCAGCCTGCTCCGTCTAGGATCGGGGAGGTTTTTTTTTCGGCTATGCTTACATACTGGGTCAAATTGCTTTTTTTCTTTTCTTATCCAAGACTGCATCTCATCACGTTACCTGTGAGCACACTATATATATATCCGTATTTCCCGCCCCATCCACCATCTTCTTATTTTTCTTGTGCTGTTAAAAATCAATAGACATTTAGAAGATACTTTATCAATCTCCATTCCCATTAGTTAAATTGAATCTTTCCTCAGATATCTATTTCCCCAAACACATCTCAAAATAGCAACTACACCAGAAATGAACTTTTCCTACGAGAACGTCGTCCCTAACTTTAGATTGGACGGAAGATTGGCTGTCATTACCGGAGGTTCTGGAGGTATGAGTTCTGTTCTTTCTAGAGCTCTTTTGGCCCAAGGTGCTGATGTTGCTCTTGTTGACATCAACTTGGAGAGAACCACTGCTGCCGCCAAGGAGGTGCTTGCTTGGGGTCAGGAGACCTTGAAAGGCTCCCACGAATCCCCTATCGGTAAGGTTTCTGCATGGTCCTGTAACATTGGTGACAGTGAACACGTTGACACCACTTTTGCCGAGATCAATGAGCACCACGGCAAGATTGCTGACTTGTTGATTAACACTGCCGGTTATGCCGAGAATTTCCCTGCTGAGCAGTACCCAGCCTCTAACGCTGAGGGTATCATGAGAGTGAACGCTCTTGGAGCATTCTACGTTTCACAATCGTTTGCTCGTGCTTTGATCCAAGCCAACTTGAAGGGATCCATCATCTTGATTGGTTCCATGTCTGGTACCATTGTGAATGACCCTCAACCTCAGTGCATGTACAACATGTCCAAGGCCGGAGTCATTCACTTGGTCAGATCCTTGGCTTGTGAGTGGGCCAAATACAACATCAGAGTCAACACCTTGTCTCCAGGATACATTCTCACGCCATTGACTAGAAACGTCATTGCTGGCCACACCGAGATGAAGGATACCTGGGAGTCCAAGATCCCAATGCACAGAATGGCCGAGCCCAAGGAGTTTGTGGGCTCAATCTTGTACTTGGCCTCGGAAACTGCTTCGTCGTACACCACGGGACACAACTTGGTTGTTGATGGAGGCTACGAGTGTTGGTAGATCATATGCAGATTGCAAACACGGTTGGCGATTCACGGCATTGCTGTTTATAGACATATCGTCAGCCGAGGAAATAAATTATCCATGAACTGAATAGTAATTAAACATAAAGAATTCAAATCTATAAATCCCTTAATCTTCTTCATAAATCTCCACCCACTTCTTCATAAATCTCCATAATCTCCCACTTGTACATTGTTCTCCACAATACTCCGCACTTGTTCAGTCAATAGTCAAAGAGTCCCGTCAAGAATCAAAGATATAGTTTCCGAAATAGGAAATAATAATAGACAAAAACACATCACTGCATATTGCACTTGTCACAGAATGGTTCCGGTATAGTGTAGACTTCTGTCTAGCTTTTCCAGACTTTCCAGACTTTCCAGACTTTCCAGACTTTCCAGACTTTCCAGACTTTCCAGACTTTCCAGACTTTCCAGAATGCTTCCTGGCTCCAATTCTAGATTTCTGGACTCCTGACTTCTTTCCTCTGACTTGAACCATTCTAATAGGCTATGGCCTTTTTTTAAACCAGTCTTTTTAAACCAGTCTTTTTAAACCAGTCTTCTCAAACCAGTCTCTCTGACTTGACATCAATCTTTTCTCCTTCTTTTCTCCTTCTTTTCCGTTTCATTCATCTTTTGGAAATGGAGAAAATCTCTTTTTCACTGGCTGGTTTCTTGCGTTCCACCATCTTTAGTCCACCCAGCTCCGGGTCCCTTGATCCACACCGTACTCTTGGCAAGTAGACTTTCGATGTCTAGTTCTTTGAGGAGCAAGATCTTTCTGATTTGGTTCTCCCGGATATTGATGGACTGTATCAGCGACGAACAAGAGAAGAGCTGGCGATTCACAGAGGTGCCATTCTTGAGTTCCACAGTAATGCATGGGTTGGTAGCAGAAGGAAGGTTTATCAAGAAACGCACCAACTTCATTTTGTAGAAGAGGACGAGGCAGTTTCAGTAGAGTGGAGTGGAAACTCATGAGTAGCACTTTTCAGACTTGATTGGTCGCCAAAAACAGGACCAGTTAATGAACCTGGATGGAAAAATGTCCATTCCGAATAGTAATGTCGAACGGAATCCGTTTCTCCAGGTTCTTAACCTTTTCCGGGAATCCCCTAATCCTCTCTTTTTCTTAATCCTGTCCTAGTTCACCCTTGAACTCTCCCACATGCGCATCAAGGACTTCTTAAAGCACGCCACGTTATAGTCGATGATCGTAAGCAACTCATCCATGTTCCCAATATGAGCATCATCATCATCGTTCCTGATCAAGGCCACGAGCGCCAAGCCCCGAATCATCTGCTTCAAGTAGATCACCGAGCCGTTGGAAAGGTGTGACACCGACTTCATGCCATCCTTAGCAGCCGTCTCCCGATCCGAATCCACATACAAATCGTCCAAGTCAATGGTAATATCAATGAATTCAGCACACACCTCATAGGTCTGGATATCCACAGGCGAGGAGTCCGTAGCCACATAGATCTTGGAGTTGACATCAAAAAGAAACACTTTATCAATAGATGAATGAGCCACCAAATTGTCCAACATATTTTCCAAAGATGACAATTCAGGAACAAGTTTCTGCACGATCCGAGAAAATGCCTCATAGATGGAATGGTCAAATATAGATGTCAAGTAAAACGATACCTGTACACCCTCCAAGCCCAAATCCAAGAGCTCATCTCCAGTTCTCTGCATAATATCTCTTTGAGCATCAATCCGGTAGTCTTCAGATAATCCATCAATCTTATGAATAAGCACTTCAATATGAATCCGGCGGTTGGCCTTGTATGCAAACTCAATGATGGTCAGAAGGTTTGTAAGGGCATTCAAGTATTCATCCTGCAGATCAATCACATAGACCAAAGCACCAACGCTGGAGAAAAGCCGTTCACTATCATAAGTAGGTTCGAAGTAATTGAGTTGTCCGGGTAACTCCATGACGGCCAAATCAATAAGCGAGGAAAACTGTTCTGTGGTTGGTTTCGTGGTGGACTCAAGGTAGAGTGTATCTAGCGGTTGCATATTATGAAACACCACTTTGCAGATGGACAGTTTACCGCTGCGGCGGAGACCCATTAGGAGGATTGTGGCGTTGGATTCTCCCATGGTAAAGAGAAGTGAGGAAGTAATTGGTGGGTGTTGAGTATCTTTTGTTGAGGCCACACACCCGTGCCTCCGAAGGATTTGACCGGAATGAATACTTGGTTGAAGAATCTGGAACAAGAGAATTAGGCAAGGAAATAGGAAAGGAAAAGGAATGGAAATACGAAAGGAAAAAGATTGCAGCACCATAATTTCACACATGGTCTCCCACTGCATTACTCACTATGGCCCTAAGTGGCTTGACTAACGTTGATCGGACGGGAAACAGTACTTTCCACTTGGTATGGCCGCAACCAAAATTTATAAAAAATTAAGGGGTCATTCTAGGAATTGCGTTTCAACGCTTTCATACTGAATGATTGATTAATCTTTGTTTAATAATTATAGCATTTTCGTCTCATTATGATTATTGGTATATGTGAATTTTGAGAAAAAATAGTAGAATTGGAATTTCACCGTGTGAATGGTTATGAACACTATTGACTTGTCCAATTTTGTATACTCCTATAGTATGAATATGAGAAGGGAATGGATTAAGATTGACTGACGAGGGAAAATTCATATTGGAGGGCTTGTTAATGTGAAATGATGTTCGGTTTGAGATTTACACATCATGCTGAAAATTACACGCAGTATGGAAATTACACCCAGTATGAGATTTACTTTTCTAAAAAAAAGGGAATGGGATACATTCTGGGCCTAATTCAAACAAATCTTGTGTTGACTTTGTTGTAAAAATCATTATAAATCTGTCTATTCCACTTTTTTTAATGTAGTTACTCAATTGTGCCAATAGGACTATGACTGACTACTAGTCCACGACTATTTTACACAAGACTATACACCTCAAGACGTGTCTGTGTAGTATGGAAACTTTCCAGTTTGTCTAATCTGTCTAATCTGTCTAATCTGTCTAATCTGTCTAATCCTGTACCTAAGTCTACTAAACAGAAGTTAAAGACTACTTTCACCCATCTCTTGAATCCAGACTCTTGAATCCAGACTCTTGAATCCAGACTCTTGAATCCAGACTCTTGAATCCAGACTCTTGAATCCAGACCTGTATACAATGGCTAAGAGTCTTCCAACCAATTTATTGTTAATGCTTAAAATGTTATACTTGAACATAATCGGTTTCGGAATCTGGCCCGTACATCTCATTGGCTCACAAGAATTCCTTTAACTACGGAACTACGGAACTACGGAACTACGGAATTTCAGTATTCATCTTGTTGTTTATATTAATAGTTTTTCTTCTAAATAATGGGGATCCTTATTTCTAGTCATAAGCTGGGATGGCTTTGAATCTCCTCTGTTAGAACGTTTGTACGACACTAGACTTTTAGATAAAGTTCTATTAGTTGTATATGGACTACTGGGCTCTTTTTAACCTTTTAACCCTTTTTAACCCGTTTTTTAACCTTTTCAACCCTTTTTAACCTTTTTTTAACCCTTTTTTAACCCTTTTCAACCCATTTTTAACCATTTTTAACCCGTTTTTAACCTTTTTTAACCATTTTCAACCCATTTTAACCTTTTTAACCCTTTTTTTTAACCTTAGAGGGATCTTTTTAACCCTTTTAACCTTGAAACAGCTGGTCTTCCGAGATGAAACACTGCAATGGTTCATATTGGCCAGAGAATTCCCATACATCTTCCTACCCAGTGTCTAGCGTTCAGGATCCAAGTCTTATTGAATACTACTCTTCATACCCTTTCATTCTTATCTCATTGAATACTACTCTTCATACCTTTTCATTCTTATAAGTGGTATGGTTTGAGACTTGAGGCTTTGTTACATCTTAGTAGGATCCATCAGCACAAGTACTCTATTCTACTGCTCATAGGAGTTTCCTAATCCTCTCATAAGACCGACTTTCCCTTATATATCTTCTGTATTCACTGAAACCTACACTTGAAATAGACGACACCCAATTATCATGATTCTCTTAGACAATACATTATTCTCTTAGACGATACATTATTCTCTTAGACAATACTCTCATCAAACATGATTCTCTTAGACCCAGGAGTGGCTCTTATATGTGCATTTTTTGCACCCAATGCATCCTAAACGTATAGTTGTTGAGAGTTTGCGTAAACCTTTCTATAAGTTGGAACTTGAATTACGTTAATCTTCATTAACTCTATCAAGTGAGGAACAGTGGTACTCATCTTAGCGTAATGTATTCAGGTTTCTCTTCGAAACTAAATACTAATCTCTTCAGCTGAGATGGTTTTCTATGTCCTCTAAAACAAGCGAGATGGTTTTCTATGTCCTTTAAAATAAGGCCGACTGACTTCTCTGGATCCGGAACGCCTTGGCGTCGGATCTCTTTCTCCGGCCATTCTAATTACTCCCTCAGTGGTGATTCCAACCAGAAGCCTGTTATTGCCCTTCGTGCATAACTCTACACTTTGGGCCAACTTTCAGAGATGCCTCATTGGATGCTTCCTCTGTATCGGGTTCAGGGATTCAACCTCTTCTGTTTCAGGTTCGCTGATGGCACCCTGTATCCAGGACTAGCTCCAGGAGTAGCTCAAGGACTAGCTCCAGGAGTAGCTCAAGGAGTAGCTCCAGGAGTGGGTCTTGTGTGCCAATTTCATCTGCACCTCCTGCATTCTCAACTCGGCCAGTTCATTATACAGAGCGTATGAAACGTACTGTCTCATTCGTTCAATGTCTTCATCACATTGTTTCGTCTGGACATACTGCTATGCAATCATTTGCACAAGTACATATGAGACTCGCACATCTCATATGTTCAACAATGGTATACTATGCGTATGAGTTTAGTAGATTGCACAATCACCCGTTGGTGTTCTCGGTTGAACTTTATACCTTGGCTAGTTCAGAAGCTGAAACTCTTACATAGACATTCTTTAATTCTAGTCTACCTTATACTTTAGTTACCACATGACTTCTTCTTCTTTAAGAAAGCAAACCAAGAGCAGGACGTGGATGTGGCCTCAGTGGTGGTTCTAGAAGATGCAGTCCCGGTAGAGAATAAGGTGCTCTCTGAACTGGAATACTTGAGTTCCCGGTTGGAGAAAATGCTCCTTCTTTGTTACTTCTTTGGCCACATGAACTTGATTGTCATCTCGTTTGATGACTTGAAGAACGAGGATGCCAATCCCGAACTCAACGCTGCCATTCATAAGATTAACCACCTGTAGATTCCAGTATTTATGATTCTCAGAATTCCAATTTGGTATTATACCAATTGGTTTCTATAAGGTTTGTTTAGTATAGGTTCTGTCTTGTTGTGTTCTTCTCTTCTCTTCTTCTCTTCTCTTCTTGTCTTGTTGTCTTGTTGTCTTGTGTTCTTGTCTTCTTCTCTTGTTGTCTTGTCTTCTTGTCTTGTTGTCTTGTTGTCTTGTTGTCTTGTCTTCTTCTCTTCTTCTCTTGTTCTCTTCTTCTCTTCTTTTCTTCTTCTCTTCTCTTCTTCTCTTCTTCTTCTCTTCTTGTCTTGTTGTCTTGTTGTCTTGTGTTCTTGTCTTCTTCTCTTGTTGTCTTGTTGTCTTGTTCTCTTCTTCTCTTCTTGTCTTCTTCTCTTCTCTTCTTCTTCTCTTCTCTTGTTCTCTTCTTGTTTTTCACTTAGACCTTGACAATTCGGTTCCACTACTCATCAAAGTCATCTTCATTGGAAAAATCAGAGAAATGGTCCAGAATCTCTGAATCCTCCTCTCCTGAGTCATTGTGACTTGCCATGTTGAGAATCAATAAGATGAAGGAGAAGTGGAGAGTGAAGTTGGCTCAGCCTTTGGTTGAGAACCCAAAGTTTTCTAACTTGGGTATTGGTCACTATACTAAGAAATACTCCATGTTTATCTTATATCTTACCTTTCATCACATGCTTGAGAGAAGGGTTGGAGCCCGTTGTGTTGGTTGGAGGTGTTGGTTTATGTTCGCCTGCTTCAGTTCTGGTCCATCTGTAATCTAATACTAGGAAATTGCATAACTGATCCATTTCTGGTCCATTTCTGATCCATTTCTGATCCATTTCTGATCCATTTCTGATCCATTTCTGGTCCATTTCTGATCCATTTCTGGTCCATTTCTGGTCAATTTCTGATCCATTTCTGATCCATTTCTGATCCATTTCTGGTCAATTTCTGATCCATTTCTGATCCATTTCTGATCCATTTCTGATCCATTTCTGATCCATTTCTGATCCATTTCTGATCCATTTCTGATCCATTTCTGATCCATTTCTGGTCCATTTCTGGTCCATTTCTGATCCATTTCTGGTCCATTTCTGGTCCATTTCTGGTCCATTTCTGATCCATTTCTGGTCCATTTCTGATCCATTTCTGATCCATTTCTGATCCATTTCTGAGCTGATCCATATCTACAAGACCCTGTTTGATTGGCCCTTTGTCTCCTCTTGCATGTAAAGACCACGATCTACTTTTCTGGCCATACTGTATATGTATTAGAAGTCTTGAAGTATATGTATTAGAAGTCTTGCAGTATATGAGACGTGTAAGCGTTGGAATTGAGTATCTAGTGACTTGGGATTAGCCATAACGATTGCCTAATATGGAATTCTTATAAATAAATGGAACCTATACTTTTATAATTGACGTTTGGCTGTTTTAGGAAAGTCATGAAGGGTTATCCGAGACAGAAAGTGGAAAATAGAAAATAGAAGTAGAAGTAGAAGTGGAAGTAGAAGTAGAAGTAGAAGTAGAAGTAGATAAAACCTGTAGGAATGCCTGGGAGTTAATTCCCGTATTCGAATATACAAGTGATATAAATTTATTTCTAAACCGTAGACCTGCTTAAGTTCTAATAGCGAGTCTCATACATTTAACCGTTTAACCAGTGTATGCACTTATTTCTGTACTTCAAACACATCTAATTATATATATAACATGTATTCCTAGACCAAAGTACGAGTTTGGGTGGGAGAAACCTGGGGAACAGGAAAACTCCGAGTTCACTATTGAACATATGAGACTCGCACGTCTTATAGTCCTGCATATACGCGCGCACACACGTCTCGTATATGTAGTATATATGCAGTATATATGCATGCACACATAGTATATGCAGTATATATGCACGCACGCATCTCATATGCAGTATGGCCACATGAGGCAGATCGTGGGCTCTACATGCAGAAGAAGAGGCCAATCGAACAAATCTTATAGATATGGAATCAGCTCAGATATCAGCTCAGTTAACGAGAGGAAATAGCGATTTCCTAGTATTAGATTAGAGACTGACCAGAGTACAAATAACTCAAGTGGCAGCAGAAGTGCCCCGTTCACTAGAGTATTAAAGAACAATTATGTATGAGTTCCAGCTTATGAACTAGCCAACGCACAACGTTCAACACTAACGGCCTATAAAGTTATGCACGGATTGTTCAAGGGGTTAGGCTCTAAAACCATCGTCGATATGATGGTTTCCAATATCAATATTCTTGAGCATGGTATCTGGAGTTAAAGGAGAAACTCAATATGGATCCGACGTTTAGTTGGTTTTCAGTGCATCAAGAAGGTCTTGACGTAGTAGAAGAAAAGGTCCAGTTTTTTGAAACTCGAGTCGGGGTTTCCAATGCCGTACTCCATAGAAGATTGTCCTTCTGATTGATACTCGGTCCAAATTGTTGGGCTTGGAGCTTAATCGTTCCATACACTGGCACCCAGGTGTAGTGGTGGTTTACCAATCTTTGGAATTCAGGAGAAAGTGTTGACATCTTAGTTCTGTGTATTGTGGATGCAAAGTAATACCCAGTCTCTTCACTAGGCTTATTCGCTGCCCTAGAACATACGGAGCGGGATCTCCTTTTATATGGATGTTTTCCTTTTCTGGGCGGAACATGGTTTTCCTTAAATCTCCAAAGATGTATTCAAAAGTAACCGTTTCATCTCAATCAGTCACACTGAAACCTCAGACTGAAACCTCATACTGAAACCTCATACTGAAACCTCAGACTGAAACCTCATACTGAAACCTCATACTGAAACCTCAGACCAAAACCTCAGACTGAAACCTCATACTGAAACCTCAGACCAAAACCTCATACTGAAACCTCATACTGAAACCTCAGACCAAAACCTCATACTGAAACCTCAGACCAAAACCTCAGACTGAAACCTCATACTGAAACCTCATACTGAAACCTCATACTGAAACCTCAGACTGAAACCTCTTTACACCAATACTTCCTCGGATCGATTCCATAGAGCACTCTTTTTGTTTCTTCTGGAAACTGCATATTGACCCATGGAGATGTGTCACATCTCGCCTGTTCAACACAAATGACCAGTGCAATTGAGCACTCGAAGTAAATGTGGCGAACCTTTCCAAGGAGTTGGTCCGAATAGGGATGACCACAAAAACGACACAAAGTGGTTGGGAAGATATGTTGGAGAAGATTTTTCTGGAGATGATTTTTCTGGAGATGATTTTTCTGGAGAAGATTTTTCTGGAGAAGATTTTTCTGGAGAAGATTTTTCTGGAGATGATTTTTCTGGAGAAGATTTTTCTGGAGAAGATTTTTCTGGAGAAGATTTTCCGAGATGGAAGAATTGGATGTAGTCAAAGGGATGAGAGGTCCAAGTTGATTTGTTGAACTTTGACCAAAAGTAGGGCCAATTCCTTGGGGCTAGGTCTTGGATATGTTGACTAGTCACGAGCCGAGCAAAATGGATTTAGGGTAGTTTGCTCTGGCTTTTAAAGAGTCATGGGCCATAGTAGTGGTGATACTTCTTTGGAGTCTCGGTGTAAGGTTTTCTTGGAGGGAATGGTTTTTATCTAGGGATGTTGAGAATGGTGTATGCAGGTTTATATTGGTATATGCAGGATTATAATGGTATATGCAGGATTTGAGAATATTATATACAGGACCCAACCTTATATACAGGACCCA
This sequence comes from Metschnikowia sp. 04-218.3, assembly GCA_002374635.1. Lineage (NCBI taxonomy): Eukaryota > Fungi > Ascomycota > Pichiomycetes > Serinales > Metschnikowiaceae > Metschnikowia > Metschnikowia sp. 04-218.3. The sequence continues at coordinate 135,651 of NLAC01001951.1, forward strand.
GATCATTAAATCCCCCAATTATAAGTACATATTACGATTATACCTCGAATTTGACCATTAATTTTATAACTAGATCATCCAGATATTGTTTTTTTTAATTTTTCCTTTTGGATTTGGGGTCGTGTACGATAATCCATTGAAAATCTATGTTTTCTGTTTGATTTTCTTAACATGTGACTATTCTTAAAGTGCATTTTTGTTTCTTCTTTTGGCTAATTGTTTTGCTTTGTTGAAAAGTCATGGTATACTGGAAATGTTGGAAAACCAGAATCAGTCCCGTGTAGTGTGCAGGAAAACGCTTTAATATACAGGAAAATGCTTTAATATGCAGGAAAATTGTGTAATGTACAGGAAAATAGTCCAATATACAGGAAAACGTCCCAAATCTGCAGGAAAAGCAAAAACCAATATATTTCATAGAATTCAATATATTATATAAAGTAATACATTTATTAATATTCCCCCCAATTTAATCCCATAATAATATTCACCTGAAAATCGGCCGGAAGTCCACACACTCAGCAGTCTCAATAATAGAACTGCCATAACTACCACTGGCAGCAGCTTCAGTAAGCGAAAGGTGTCGCTTAGGCCAAAGACTATATACACGTACCGTTCCATCATTAGCAGCAACAGCTAAGGAACTTTCATCAGGTGCAATCAGTGCACTTAATGCTCGGAGTGGGTCACGTGACCTTGCCTCAGATATTGGAGATTTTCCAGGGTATGGATAAACTGCAGCAACAACATGATCTATAGAAGACAGATAACCAAAAGTAAGTAAAATTTGCTTGACTTGTTTACTCCAAAAAATGGAGGTGATTTGACGCATGGTGTCGATTTGTTGAAGTAATTGACCTGATCCTGTATGCCAATAACGTAAGTGACGATCGTTACTGCCACCACCAGTAGCCAAGAGCAGAGGAGCCCAAGGACAAAATGAAATCCCTTTAACTGCAGATGTATGCAAGAGTCTGCACTTAAGAAGTGGTTTTTTAAGGTTACTGATATCCCAAACTATGGCAAGGTTTTCGTTGGCTCCTGCTGCGGCTTCTGTGCAGGTTGCATTAAGTGCAAATCCTAAAGTTAGTATAAAACAGCAAAGAGACAAAAAAAAAAGAAATGAAAAAAGCGGAAAGAGACAAAGAAAGATGTAAAAATGAAACGTACCACAGATTTGTTGGCTGAGTCCAAACAAATATGAAACAACACTTAAAGATTCTCCTTCGACGTACTGCATAATGGCGATTTTCCCCTGCGCGTCCCCCACCAAAAGGTGCTTGCCATTGGGAAACCATTCGATGGTGAACACAGGCGAGGGAAACGTTCGGGTTAAGTACAGGATGGAGTGGGAGACTGAATGTATGGAAACAATTCCATCTAAAGATGCAACAGCAAAGTGGCCCTGTGGAGAGCACAGGATACACAGGATGGGCAGTGAACTCTCTTTTAATGAACGGATATCTTCCACCATACCCGAGCCATTCCACCAATAAGCTTTCAGATCAATGGCTATAGCTATGGCTTGTTTTATAGGTGACCATGAGACCAAATTGAAGTAGAAATTATTCACCAAGTTATATGCCACAAGGTACTGGAGTTCGTTCAACTCTGAGGGTTTGTTTTTGTTGCGAGATTCATCGGTTTCTTCTTTTTCAGATATATCCACTGTCCAAGGGTTTTTGGTGAGCAAATCCATTACGGCCTGGGGAGACCGCCGGCGGTGGTGCATTGCAGCTAAAGTAGGTCTTGTTACGCGGTGCGATTTAGGATGCGCATTAACCCCTCCTCCTGCGCTTTTCGCAGCCACTTGCAGTGAAAGTGCTCCACTCTTTTGTGCGTCGAGAGATGAAACACAAACAGGGTACACTTTGGGCATTCTGCCTTCCGCTTCGGTAAAACTGTTCAACGTAAGAGACTTGTGACGCAGTTTGGCCGTCATACTGCCTTCGGTGTGCCGAGGCTTGAAGGGCCATTTGAGCTTCCATACAGGATCATACCGTAAAACTTGGGGCAGAAGCTTAAGGGCTGACGAGAGCTCATCCTGGCTATAATCAAGGATATTTGAAATGGTAGCTGGCTTTTCAGCGGCTTCGGTAAGCGAATACCCAAGATATTTTGGTACCTTGTCACGTGACCCACCCGAAGAGGCAAGAAATGAGGCTGCAGAGGAGCCATTTCGAGCTACGGGAAGTAGCCGGTCATCATTGCAAATCATGGCTAATATAGCGAGTTTTTTGGAGCAAGATTGGAGGAAAACTGGGCTTTTAAGCGTAATATAAGCAGGTTAGGAGCCTAAAACAAGCAATTTTGGAGCAAAACGTATGGAAGCTTGGAGAAATTGTTAGTTAGATTTCAGCTCTTGAATGCAGGCATCAAGAAGTGCTTTTTTGGAGATTTTTAACGAATTTGTAGCACTTTTGAAGTATACTTTTGGGGAGCAACTGTATGCAGGACCACCAAAAACTAGGAAGTAGCAAAAAAAAAGAGTTGAATTTGGCTCAATCGGGAAACAAAAGTATAAATTTAACTTGGAAATTTGGAGATTTAGAGTATGGATAAAAGTAAAGACAGGATGGAGACGAATGGTTATATGCAGTACGCCAATCTTTTAGTACCAAAAAAACCCCCCACAGATTGAAACAAAAAGCCCAGATTGAATTCCGAGGGTTGGCAAAAGTCGGAATTAAACCCTATTAGGAAATCTAACGATTTGGATGAATTCCGGAGCCAAATTCTAGAATTTGGAGCAATTTTCAGAGAAAAAACTAGGAAAATGTCTTTTTTTTTAAAGCAATTGGAAAGAATAAAAATACTAATCTTCTATAAATTCGAAAAACCTCTGCACTTTTTTTGCACCCATCCATTTGTGACTTTTTTTCTGTACTTTTTGCTTTTTTTGTTACCGAATCCTGCATATACCCCCGGCACGTGCGCGCACTTTAAACTATTCATCTTAAACTAAAAACGTCTCAAGACCATATTCGGATCTCCAGTCATGAATCTCTTAGTGCCATTTTTGGTAATATCAGCTTCGGTAATAGATAAGGTGCGCGTGCATATAACCCACCCTTTCATCGATGAGGTGTTTCATTTACGTCAATGTGCAGTCTTTTGTGGTTATGACTTCAATTCATGGGACCCTAAAATCACCACACCTCCAGGCTTATACTTGCTTGGAACTGCATATTCTCAGGTATTGAAATTACTTGGAATAAGTGATTTTTGTGGGTATACGGCTTTAAGAAGTCTTAATTTCGTGGGTGGTGTCCCGGTGCTATATGCAGTCCTCGCCATATATCCCACAAAAAACTACCTTAAACTCAATATTCTCAGTCTTCCGCTTTTGTATACATATAACTTTTTGTTTTATACAGATGTATGGTCTACTGTATTGGTGGTGGCGGCGTTTATGTTGGTGTTACGTTGGCCTAATGGTATGGGGACTGCATATGGCAATCTCCTTGGGTTTCTTAGTTTATGGTTCCGCCAGACCAATATTATGTGGGTATTCCTTTTGGGGGTCTTCTTTGTGGATTTAAGGAGACAGAAGCGTCAATTCCGGCAGAGAAATCGCCGCTCGGGCGGAGGCGTCCGGGAAATTACCTCTTTCGTCAACACCGCATTCTCCGATTGGCTTTTACTCGTTCCTTTTGCAGCCAATGGACTTCTTTTTTTGGCTTTTTTAAAGTGGAACGGTGGTATTACGTTTGGAGATAAAGAAAACCACCAGGTCACCATGCACTTTGTGCAGGTCTTCTACTGTGTTCTCTTTATATGCTTTTTTACGGTTCCTGTATGGATAACTCCGAAGATTGTGGTTGAATATGCCAGATTTTGTGGAGTCCCTAAACTTGGGGGTGGAAAAACCGGTAATACGTCGGATTCCGGTGCCGCCCGAACAATTACTTCTTTGGGTACATCCGTCCGCATTCTTACCACTTTGGGTTCTTACGCCGCCATTGCCTACATCATCAAACAATTTACAGTGGTCCATCCCTTTCTCCTTGCTGATAACAGACACTATACGTTTTACATATACCGTCGGGTTTTAAGCAAGAAATGGTCGGTTTTCTTGTTCGCTCCTGCATACCACTTCTGCACGTGGCTCGTAACCCATCTCCTCCACCGAACACACCAAATCTCCAAAACAAGCTTTTCTCCGCTAACTACGATTGCATATTTCGGAGGTTTGGCCGCCACACTTATCCCTTCACCCCTTTTTGAGCCCCGTTATTTTATCATTCCGTTGGTTTTGTTCAGAATCTTCATCGCTCCTGCAGATAACGCCCGCCGTCGTCTTTTGGCCGAATTCACCTGGTACACCACGATTAATGTGATTTTCTTTGTGATTTTCTTTAATTATAAGTTCACGTGGCTTTCGGAGCCGGATTTTCAACGGATAATTTGGTGAAATAGTGGGCTATATGCAGGAACATGTAATATATACCGGAAAAACTCCAAAAAAAGACATCTAGGACTTTAACGAAGACATAAAGATGATTTTATATACTCAAAATTCTGTATTTGTGATGTTTATGCTTCACTTTGTCCGTCGAATAGTAGTGTCCTGCATATAAGCACCAAATACCACTCATATGCAGTCACAGCTAATGAACACAATGAAGTAATGTAAATTAAAGATAGAGGTATATCTTTTGAGTGATTTTCTGGTTAATTAGGGTTAAGACCGGGGTGTACCCTCGGAATTGGGCCGACACCCGTGCACCAGGCTACCTCAGCACGTTTTGGGCCAACGCAAGTAAGTTGTTTTTATTGTAGGAGAGATGAAATTTATATGAATGGAATGCCTGAATTCCGGACATTATAATAGTGTAATTTGTAGTTTCTAGCTTTAAAGATGAACCATGAATGTGGATATAGAGTATATGCTGGGTTCAGAGTATATGCAGGATATAGTATATATGCAGGATATGATGTATACAGGATATATTATATGCAGTATTTCAAAATATATGCAGGACAAACAAGTAAAACATCATACTGGTGTTCATATTCTGATTGTCTATGATTTAATACTCTAATACTGTTTATAATATTCTACACCTGTATATTGTCATTAACAATTTTCAGCCATTTATTCGGAGACCTGCATATAGATAATCGTAGAGGATTCTCTGGATTTTTCTCCTTATGAAACATTCAATAGCCCATCTTTACTATTATTCCATACCATTTTTCATCCCCATTCATTCATTTTTCATTCCCATTCATCCATTTTCCCAATCTGGAAATCCATTTTCCAAATCTGGAAATCCAGTTTCCCAATCTGGAAATCCAGTTTCCAAATCAGGAAATCCATTTTCCAAATCAGGAAATCCATTTTCTTATAATTAGTAACATGTTTCTTTAATCATTTTTTCCGATGATCGAGTCTTTGGAATCTCAAACTTGACTCTGGAAATGCTGATTTTGCATTAGAGCCTTTTATAATCGTCCAGATTGTTCAAGAATTCCATTGGTCCTGTAGATTGGGAATTCACCAAAGAATCAGTAAAAAAGGATAGATTGGGTTATCACTGATAAGTTGGTTTGAGTTCCTAATTCCTGAACTGATTCCTGAAGAGTATTAAGAACAGATTCCTGAAGAGTATTAAGAACAGATTTGATGTTGAATGAATTCAGTTCAATAGAATAGTCCAAGCTGAACCGGTATGTTGACCTGTAGATCCATCATTAAGAGTCCATTTCTTTTGAATCCAATTGGAGGATATCATAATCTTTCCTGAGTGTCTGGTATTGTCTTTTTAAAAGCATCAGTTCCATCAGTTCCATCAGTTCCACGTAAAGTCACGTTGAAAGTCACGTTGAAAGTCAGGTTGAAAGTCAGGGTTGGATAAACCGTCTTCTTCTTTGGTAACAGAATCCTGGATAATGCCTATAAAAGGACTTCCAAGAGTATCTGTTCAATCACAAGCTGTTCAATCACAAGCTGTTCAATCATAAGCTGCTCAATCACAAGCTGTTCAATTCTGGATATCTTCAAACCTTCATCATAACAAATACTTAAATTCAGAAGATCTCCAAAAGTGTATCATTATTGTATGATCAAATAAACCAATTTAGGAACCTTGAAGACTTTGAAACTTTTCAATTGGCTTAAAATCATGTGATTTCAAGTATTGTCCAGTCCTGTATATCACATTCAATCTGACCATCCAAATTATGCCCAATATGGAAATGACTTCTGGCCATTAACAAAGTAAATCAAATGGATTGAATAGTCCAATGATCTCCAATGATCTCCAATGATCTTGTCATTTTTATCGATAATTGACCTTATTTTATCCTTTTTGAGCCCTAACCAGACCCAAATTTGACGTTTCTTGTCTGAATTTCACATATTCTGACCTGAATTTGACCCATTTCGCCCAAAAAATACAATATCGGTTCCAAATCTCATTGTCTTGTATAAGAATCACGACGAATGCTTCAGGGGAATATCCTTAGGGGTGGACTCAAGGATTCCGATTTCGAACTTGTTCAAATTATCCGAAATCATCATATCAATGTTATTGGCCCAATTGGGAACTCGGTACGAGTATCGCTGGCTTAATTGCCTTAGAAGAGCCTTTGTTTCCGGGCTGTCTGCAGTTTCTTGGTCCATGGCCTGCACCCAGAGCTTGATGACCCGGTCCTTCAAAATATCAAGGTACGGAGTCTCCTTCTTGGTCGTGTGGTCCACATAAACAAGCTCAGTATCCACACCACTGATCATATCTTCATCGTCACTAGAACTGCGAAGATCCCAGTTACCCTTTTCGAGGTCATTGGCAAAGAGTAAAAGAAAATCACCAAACGTATCAGCAATACGGAACTTGGTATCGAAATCCCGTCCAAAGAGAATCACTTGTCCGTGTTTGGCATTGGGAATCTCCTTGGCCTCGGGAGTATCCGGAGATAAGTCGATACCAATGTAGTTTCCTGCTCCATCGGTAATCATGGGGATCCACATGGAATGGGCATATATGGGGAGAATGGTTTTAGGCGGCACACAGTTTTGCTCTGGAAAACGCAGTTTCGGTTGCTTCCTTTGTTTGAACCCAGCAACCACACTAAGATCTCCACCGCTCACTGCAGAAATTCCAGTATTCAAATCCTGTCCAGTGACTCCAGTATCCAAATTTGTGATTTTTTGGTCCAAATTCGCCCTATTTGGTTCAAGTTTTGGCAGTTTATGTCCCAAATCTGACAGTTTCTCCACCATAAGCAGCAGTTTCTCCACCATAAGCTTCAGTTTCGGTCCCAACTCAACTTCCAGCCCAAACTCCAGATTTGGTTTTAGTCCTGATACTAACGTCCCCCTTTCTTTCCCTTGTACCGAGCCATTCTCCGAATCTCCTCTTTTAGAATCCCCCCTTTCAGAATCCCCTCTTTTAGAATCCCCTCTTTTAGAATCCCCTCTTTTAGAATCCCCCCTTTTAGAATCCCCCCTTTCAGAATCCCCCCTTTTAGAATCAACCCTTTCAGATTCTCTTGCAATATCATAAACCTTACGCCAACTCTCAGTCAGCACTGCCACCTCATCAATTGGTAAAAGTCGGAGCCCATAAAATAAACCACATGCACCATTATCATTATAGGTATTCTGGCCATCAGTGAGCCGAAAAAACTCCCGTACACAAGCAGGAAATTTACAACTGAGATCTTTCTCCAACTCATTAATATCCGAATCCGTACAAGGCGCCAGGAGAGAATTGTTCAAATCCTCCAGATGATTGTGAAGCCATTTTTTAATATGACGCCATGCGAGTCTTGTTTCATGAATACCTTCTTTTTCAATATCGGGAACGATTTTGGTGAGTGACACGGACGAGTCATTAGCGATACTGGCGCCTAGAAGCGAGGTCTGCACGTCGGGTTTGTTGATGCGGTTAAATGACTTTCGGGAATCAAAGTCCGAGTACTTATCCGTAGCGCTAAGCGAGTAGAAGAACTGCCTGATTTGCTTTGATAAGGCCATGGAGAATACGTGGAGGGATAATGACGCGTTGGGGGCAGTGATTAATCCGGGGATATCATACACCCGTACATTCGAGAAAACATCAGTACATCCCAAAAACATCAGTACATCCAACAAACATCAGTACATCCAACAATACACCCGTACATTCGAGAAAACACCCGTACATCCAACAATACACCCGTACACCAGACATCAGACACCCGTACACCAAACCACCACCATCTCTTCATTTACTCCAAGTTACTCCACTAATATCATATTTTTTACTCAATTAATACCAGATTTAAATTGAGTATTTGTAAAGATGATTTCCTGCATATTAGAGGCTTATGTGCAGTACTGGAGAGGTTTATAGGTTAAAGGTTCGGTGTTTTATCTCCATTACAGTCACGTTTCATAAATCACATCCCAAACCATCCAAAATAGGCAAAATATTAGAAGCTACTTTACACCAGATACTGTACATTAGTTAAACTGAAATATCCAGCGGGCGCGTTATATGCAGGACGCATATAAAGACTCTAAGTTATGGTGAAACAGAGGCATATTTCTGCAATATTACCGGTTTTCAAATATACAGGATATCTAAGGAATGAGATAGAATAAGTTTGATTTGGTTATTATTGTTAGTTTTTGGAGTTTGGGAATTACCCTCGGAATGGTCACGTGATATGCACGTTTTAAAGTACCCTTTCTGTTTTGTCCACACACGTCAGTTCCAGCGTTCCCAAGAATACACGATGGTCTTAAGACTATGACTAAACGAACTAGCTCAAGAAATGAGAAGATTGTTTTTTTTTGAGGAGGATAGAACGACCTGAGTCAATAGGTCGGAACTGGATATAAGGCCCGGAACTGGATATAAGACGCGGACCTGGATATAAGGCGGGGACGTGCACACAAACCCCTTTCCCTCGGAAATCCCCCATTCCATACAAACCTCAACCTCCTACACTGAAATAGTCCTCTACTAAACCTCTACAGAATATACCCCGGGCATGAAGTGTAGAGTCTATAGTAAAGACAAAACACGAAAAACCGGGCGCGTTGCTATGGAAAGACCAAAACTAACCACCGTAAAAAGAAAAAAACGGAATCATCTATGGCTAGGCCCGTACCTCCGGAAAAACTCCATTGGTTGCCCAGATTATCCAAAGGAGGGGGGCGTACAAAAAAACCCTAGCAAAACTTGAAAATATACCAGCACGGTAATCCTCTAATCCTGCCGACATACGTCACGAGTCCTGCACTGGGGGTTTCATTTTAGTACGATTCGTTGGTAATCAAATTGATGGCTTTAAAAAAAAGGGGCGATTCTTGTGCTTATATAAGTTTTCGCGCGCCGGGTAACGGGGGGTTTGTGTGGTGTACGGGTTTAACTCCTTTTAGGTTAATTTTTAACCAACCAAGTCATGATTTTAGAAGAGGATTTTATAAGAGATTTGTGAATATTATAAGAAATGGTTAATTGAGGGGATATAATTTTTGAAAATGACTTTAGGGAAAAGTGTGTGATTTTCTTTGGAGATGTACTGATTTTTTAGTCCGAGATGTACTGATTTTTTCAGAGGTACTGATGTGCATGCGAATATGGCTTATATACCGGACCATGCAGGACCATACAAAAGAAGGGTAGGTTTCTAGCCACCCACTCCATAAAAATGAATGATATTTGGTGATATGCATATAAACACTAGTCACTCTCTAATTCCAAAATTTGGTATGGCTGCCATGGCTAGAACATGAAAAACCGACCCCAAGCGGACCTGCACATAAGCCATCGTGCATGATGCATACCTATAAGTAAATTCTACAATTCTCTTTCACATGATTAAAGTAGGTAAAGCCTTTAGTTGTTTCATGAGTTTACGTGTTTCATACAATTACACCTTTAATAATTCCATAACAAGTCGTATTTGTGGAACAGGCAAAATGTTAGATGTCTCGTTGCGCGTTGTTACCATTCAAAGTAGGAACACCAATCTCCATACTCTTTAACCACTGGAATAAGTAGACACTTTACTAATAATCTCCGTCTTTTGTATTCTGCTTGTCTTTAATCTAAAACTACGAACTTGTTCTTTTTCTCTTTATAATTGACCATTTGTTGTTCATAAAAGACCGACTCTCTCTTCTTAGATGTCTCCCTTTAGATGACACGTCCTCAGTTAGAGGAATTAAACGAGTTAGACGAAATAGACGAAATAGACGAAATAGACGATTTTCCGATTCAGTCGTTTCGTCTAATATTGTTTTCTTGGAGAACAATGTTTCATCTGGATCTACTGCATGCGACATAGAGTAGGGTAGATTCCAGTACAGTAGGGTAAATTCCAGTATGGTAGATTACAGTACAGTAAATTCCAGTACAGTAAATTCCAGTACAGTACAGTAAATTCCAGTACAGTACACCTTAAGTCCTTTAATAATTTTGGAGCACTTGCTGGTCTTTAATAATCTTGGTTGGTTCTATATAAAGATGATAATCTAGTGTAGAATTACTCTGGAGGAGAGCTCTCAGTGCTCGTAACCATTCTTATACACGAAGCCTTTTTTAGTGGTGAAGTCTGAATTGTTCATCTGGATCTTTATAATACTTTTTAAAGTACTCAAAACCTAAAACCTAAAACCTAAAACCTAAAATCCGTCTAAATCCGTCAAAATTAGTCAAATTCCGTCGAAATTCCGTCGAAATTCCGTCAATTTCCATCGAAATTGTTGCACGTTATTAACATTTGCATACGATCACCAATGTCCTTGGTTTAATAACTCTAATAAGGCACTTCAGTATTAGTCTCCATCATTTGTATTCTGCTTGTCTTTAATCTAAAACTACGAACTTGCTATTCCGTCTCTGAGCTCTTCTCATATCGAGCGACTCCATCGCCTGTATGTCTTTCTTTAAGTGACATCCTCAGTTAGACGAAATAGACGAGTTAGACGAAATAGACGAAATAGATGACCCTCTCATCGAACATTGTTTCCTTAGAGAACAATGTTTCATCTGGATCTACTGCCTATGTAGTGCTTATGACACGTGCAAGTCTCATATGTTCAACAGTATGGGTCAATATGTAGTTTCAGATGAACAATAAGCTGATGAACTCAGGCGGAGGTATCGGTCTAAGGAGGTCTAAGGAGGGAAAGAAGGGAAAGAAGGGAAAGAAGGGAAAGAAGGGAAAGAAGGGAAAGAAGGGAAAGAAGGGAAAGAAGGGCTCAAGAAAGGAAAGAAGCGAAAGAAGGATGTGGTGAGTCTGTGGTTGAAATTGAAGGAGAACCATATTAGGACCAGAAAAGGAAACATATAAAAGCAGAATCTCTTTGAATCAGCCTTGAGCCTTGAGTCAGTCTTGAGTATGGGAGTGGGAACTCCTGGTACTTGCATCCACAATAAAAGAACAAAGACGATAGATCTCTTAAATTACAATTGAGAAAGACCATTCCACTCTATAATAGTAGTCTATAATAGTAGTCTATAATAGTAGTCTATGATAGTAGTCAGTAGTTAGTACTAGTCAGTAGTCAGTAGTTAGTACTAGTCAGTAATCAGTAGTTAGTACTAGTCAGTAATCAGTAGTCAGTAGTCAGTAGTCAGTAGTTAGTACTAGTAGTCAGTAATCAGTAGCCAGTAGTCAGTAGCCAGTAGTCAGTAGTCAGTAGTCACTACTAGTCTATAATAGTAGTAACAATTGATCAAGACCATTCCTTCCGGGTACCATCCATGAAACATTAACCACTCTAATAACTAAGATCCCTAATAACTAAGAACCCTAATAACTAAGAACCCTAAGAACTAAGCCACTTTAATGTGCACGACCTGAAGTCAAGATAAACCAATGGTTATAACTCATCAGTAACCATTTGATATCAAAATGATCATCTAACACTTCTAGTATGGAACACTTGGCCATAGTATTCTCTTGATGGAATGTATACTAGAGAACATGGATTCGTGTATATTGAATGGTCATAGTATGGTTTGGGAACTCTTGCTAGCATAAAACATGCACTCATTTTCATGATTAGACATCTCATGATTTTTCATGATTAGACGTTGTAGTCATGGTTAGTTGTCCAGATTCAGACATTTCTATTTGTATAGTTAGTTATATTATAACACTTTCTATTTCTGGTATAATTGGACTTTTTCATACCTTTAAAAAGTGGAAAACCTGCTTTATACACCAATGACAGACCTGGATCCACAGAACAAGTCTCTGTCTGCCTCATCCTCTGGCCATTCTAATTACTCTCTCATTCATGATTCTCAAACATCTATCATTGGCCTCTGATACCTTCATCGGAGTATCACCGGACATTGCTCAAACACCTCTTGTTGAATGACTCTGCACAAAGGGCTTTTCTTTGGAAATCTCTTTTGGATCCCCCTTCTCTTGTTTCCGATACTCGGCCCGTTCCATTTCCACTTCACTGGCAGCTCTCTTTTATAATTTCATCTGCTTCTCCTGCATTCTAAACGTATGAGTTTAAACTCCAGTGTTTATGACATTTGCAAGTCTCATATGTTCAACACGACTCATATGTTCAACACGACTTTCATATGTTCAACACGACTTTCATATGTTCAACACGACTTTCATATGTTCAACAGTATGGGTCAATATGTAGTTTCCATGAAATCAATCTAAGGTTTTGTCTAAGGTTTTGTCTAAAGTTTCAGTCGAAGGAGGCTCTGAGAAAAGGGGCTTTAAGAAAAGGGGCTTTAAGAAAAGGGGCTTTTGAATACATCGTTGGAGATTTACTACTAAAGGAGTAAGCATGTTACACCCACAAAAGGAAACATAAAGAGTACTCTCTCTGATCCACCAGAGGTTTAAGCGAGGTAAGCTTAGTTAAGGAATCCCTGGTATTTTGCATCCACAATAAAAGAACAAAGATGATATTGATATCTTGAATCACATGAATTATTGAAAGACCGTTTTACTCTGGACCATCTATGGAAGGATTCAGAACCCCCAACACTGATTACTACTACTACTACTACTACTAGTACTACTACTACTACTACTACTACTACTACTACTACTACTAGTACTACTACTACTACTACTGACTAGTACTACAGACTAGTACTACTACTACTACAGACTAGTACTACAGACTTCTTATATAGACTACTAGTACTATTGAGCAGTGACTACTTATTACTTGCTACTGACTACTAGTACTGACTACTATTATAGACTACTGACTAGTACTCCTTAAATCTACTACAGACTACTATTGCCTACTGACTAGTACTACTGATAACTGACTTCTTATACTGACTACTAGTAGTGATTCCAGACTACTGACTAGTACTATTGACTAGTACTACTATTGACTACAGACTACTAGTACAGACTACAGACTACTACTCGTACTGAACAGACTACAAAGTACTCCTTGAAAATACTACTATAATTGCCTACTGATAACTGACTTCTTATACTGACTACTACTACAGACTACTATTGATTCTTGCTTATTGACCACTAGTACTATAATTGCTTATTGATTACTACTACTAGTACTGACTATAGACTAGTACTGACTACTAAGTACTCTTTGAAAATACTACTATTGCCTACTAATTACTACTACTGACTACCGACTACTATTATTGACTTCGTACTCCCTGAATCTACTATTATTGATTACTGACTACTATTAATTACTAACTAGTACTACGTACAGACTACGATTATTGATTATTGATTATTGACTAATAAGTACTGATTACAGACTAGTACCATTCTTGATTACTGACTAGTACTGATTACAGACTACTGGTACAGACTACTATTGATACTAATGAATACTAGTACTAAGTACAGACTACAGCTACTAGAATTGCCTATTGACTAGTACTACTGATTACAGACTAGTACTGATTACAGACTACTGCAGCTTATATAATGGCCTATTGACTACTACTATTACAGACAAAGTACTGCTTGAATCTACCACTATTACCGACTACTATTACCGACTACTAACTACAGACTAGTACTAGTACTGATTACTGACTACTACTGATTACCAGTACTGATTACTACACCTACTAGAATTGCCTATTGACCATCATTGACTACTAGTACTGATTACAGACTAGTACAGACTATTGACTACTACTACCGACTAACATTGATTACAGACAAGTACTATTGACTACTACTAGTATGAATTACTGGCTACTGACTACTATTGAGCCGTGACTACTAACTGAGTTCTTATACCGATACCAATGAATACTATTTTCCTTCCTGCTACTACAGACTACTAGTACAGACTACTAGTACTAGTACAGACTACAGACTACTACTACTAGTACAGACAATTGACTACTACTACTAAGTGCTGACGTTTTACAGACTACTATTATAGACTACTACTGATTACAGACTACTAGTCTTATTTATTACTGACTATTAGTATTATTTATTACTGACTAGTACTGACGACTGACTGGTACTGATTTCGGATTACTGATTACAGACTACTACTGATTACTACTGATTACAGACTAGCACTAAGTACTATTGTAGACTACAGACTACTATTATAGACTACTATTACAGACTACTCATATAGACTACTGTTACAGACTACTACTAATTACAGACTACAGACTACTATTATAGACTACTACTAATTACAGACTAGTACAGACTACTACTAATTACTGACTAGTACAGACTACTATTATTGACCAAGTACTCCTTGAATCTACTACTGACTACTAGTATTATTTATTACTGATGACTACTATTATAGACTACTATTATAGACTACAGACTTGAACTATTGATTACAGACTATTGACTGTTGAAAAGCGAGAAGTATGTCAATATGTAGATTCAGAAGAAACAATAGGCTGTGATATGAAATCAGGTGGAGGCTTCAGTCCAAGTTTCAGTCCAAGTTTCAGTCCAAGTTTCTGTCCAAGTTTCAGTGTTTCTGTCCAAGGTTAAGATGAAAACTTACTTTTAAATACATCTTTGACAATCTAAAGAAGTATCCATGTTACACCACAAAGGAAACATATAAAGAGCAGAATCTCTCGAGTCAGCCTTGAGTCAGCCTTGACTCAACCTTGACTCAACCTCGACTTAGCCTTGACATAGCCTTGAGTCTATGGAAGTCTATGGAAGTCTATGGAAGTCTATGGAAGTCTACAGGAGTTTAAAGGAGTTTACAGGAGTTTAAAGGAGTTTAAAGGAGTTTAAAGGAGTTTAAAGGAGATAGCATAGTTAAGGAAAGTCGTAGTATTAGTTTCCAACCATAACAATAATAGAAAGAACCAGAAGTGAATGATTTCTCATGAATTCCCAAAACTGATGAAAACCAGTACACTACACTACAACAGGGATAATAATAAAACATACTAAAATATGGAATAAAAATCAATAAATCATAAATAAATCAAATATCTATTTAATCACTTAAATAAAAAAGAAAATCCTTATACAACTAATTTAATAATTGAATAAAAGAGATATCAGAAAAGAATAGTATAAAAGTGGTATAAGATAAAGAAGAGCCTCTGGTCAAGATATATACATTTACCTATATGAAATTATATAAATGTAGATAATAATAAGGGAAAAATATGAAAGCCCACAGTATCCCTTTAGATATATAGTTAGTGGATAAATATAGGAGATATTAAAACCTAGAAGTATAGATAGTTAATATATATGTAAATTACCCCATAGGTAAGATAAGGTTCAATAGTTAATATATATGGAAATTACCCCATAGCTAAGATACGGTTAGAGAGTTAATATATATGTAAATTACCCCATAGCTAAGATACGGTTCAATATTTAATAGATATGGAAATTACCCCATAGCTAAGATACGGTTCAATAGTTAATAGATATGGAAATTACCTCATAGCTAAGATACGGCTCAATATATTGTTAATAAATTTAGATCGTTGACATGTAAATATGTAAGAAAACCTTTATTATCTACATGTATATTTAATACATAATTCAGGGAATGAAGACATTCTATTCTTATTATTTAATTCCATATATTAGATTAATGATTATATAAACAACCAGGATTTTACGAGTGGGTGGTAAATCGATTTTAGCCTACCATAGTATTACCTAGGTGATAACGTTGAAATATTGGTTCATATCACAAATATCTGAGTATCTAGGATATAGGGTTATAATGAATTGTTATCTACAATTCGTTAGAATACATTTTAGATTATTATACTGACCACGTCCTGGTGCCAATGGATGGAAGGATTAAAAACCACCATAAATGGTATTAGTTTTTTATTGTATTAGTTTTTTATTGTATTAGTTTTTTATTGTATTAGTTTTTTATTGTATTAGTTTTTTATTGTATTAGTCTTTTATTGTATTAGTCTTTTATTGTATTAGTCTTTTATTGTACTCTTGGCTGCTGAGAAGGAAGCAACTCTGGTTAAAGTCTTTGGTGCCAGGAATGAAAAGGTGGAACAGAAAATACTATTTAAGAGTGTGTCTTGACTATAATCACTGGTTTGTCCGATTAAACTTGTTTTAGAGTTTGAGGTTTGAAGATTCCTGCATATACGTATCCTGCATGTATTCATACAGGAATCTAACTGAAGAGTAAGGGCCTTTCTTGTATGAAGGAACTTGAATATTACTTTATTTATAGATTAATTATTCCTGTAATAATGATTTGTAGGGTTATGGATGGTACTGTATATAGGTGGTGTCCTGTATATAAGTTGATATCCTGCATACACTACCATCCTGCATATAGTCAACATCCTGCATATAGTAACCCCGGATTCCAGTTTTAACTAGATTAATAATATTATGGATTTGTCAAGTCAGTAAAGAGGTAATGGTGGTGGGAATAGTATATCACGTGCATTCGCACGTGAGCGCGCACGTGCGTGTATCACGTGTTTGCCACGTGAGTTATTAACTTTGCCGAAATAGGTAACCCCTCTCAACGCGCAGCAAACTATGCACAATTCTCACGTGCTATATACAGCGCCTACACTCACGCATTGCCTTTATTGCTTTGATTCCACGCTCTTCCACCGCTTCATCTCACACCATGGCCTTCCTCTCCAAGCTCAAATTCTTTGCTGTGACCTTCGTGGTATTCTATACCGTCTACCTCTCCTCTCACAAGTGTCAACAGAAATCAATCTTGGAGCATTTGTCCCATCCTGGCGCTGGCAAGTTCTTAAACCATCCGTTTGCTGATCAGCATGATCAATTGTGTGACGCTTTGAACACGGGATCCAATTATTTGGCCCCTTATGTCAACCAAATCACTAGCTTTTTGGATAAGCATATTCACTCTCACCCCACCTTCAAAAAGTACCAGGTGGGTACCCATTTGGAACAATCCAAGAGCTTTTATTCTCAATCCGTTGCACCTTATGTTCATAAAATGTGGCAATATGTGGAATTGGTAGAATATCACGTGGCAGTTAAGCTTTCGGAATTCTCTGGCCATGCTCATCATCATTATAAGAATACCGTGGCGCCATTGGCTAGTGACTTACTGAGTTCATTTGCTGACCAATTAAAGAACACTGTGGCACCAAAGGCTAATGAAGTTAAGGATCTGGTGGTTGACTCTGTTACTGATTCCATTAATAAAATGCCCAAAGCGGAAGATATTAAGGAATCCGTTGAATCTCTTAAGGATCAAGTTAACGCCAAGATGGACTAAACTCAGTCCGTGCTTGAATGAGAACGTATAAGGTGTGACATACCCTATAAGTTTAATGCTAGGCTTGGGTTTAAGCTAGAAACTTTTCACTAGAATATCACCACTATTAGCTTCTTTTGTTTGGTTTGGTATTGACTTTTTCTCTTGGAATTCCGCCACTGACTTATAGTATGTAGTTCAATATATTTGATCTGAACAAGTGTAGAGAGGTATTCCAGTGGTTGGGAATTATTCTCATATGTTGAGTATTGGTTGAATTGAGCTAAGGATGTCTTTATAATGTGTTTTAGAACATCTTGGTATTCCCAGTAGTAGAAGGTTTTGAATGAATAACCAGATGGGGTCGGAAAAGGTGATTCGACTCATTCATAATCCAATGCAATTGTTTTAATCCTTGGAAATTTATCCTTCCCATTGACGAGTACTATACCAAATACTAATCACCTTCTTTGGATCCTTATTGATGGAGCTGTATTTTCTTTGCAGCCAAAACTACCCCATTGTAATCACAGACAAAAATAGTACTTGGACCAGTAATGATTGTCAATTCTCCCATGAATTTGGTATGGACTCTGGACCACTTTCGTAAGGCGGAGTTTGACAATCTAGGCAATGCATCCACTGCATCTGTCAACAATGGTATCATGGAGTATACTGGACCGAAGCTTGGACTTGTCCTATGCAAGCTAGAATATGTACAGTAGTCACCAATCTCTATGCACCATACCCAACTTGCTCTTCTTCATTCTCCATCCTTGATGTCTATTCCTCAGCTCGACTGGGTTCTAGCATGTACTGGAATATCTTCAAAGCTCTATCTCAAGAACTCCATATAAACCATCTTTTCAATAAACTCTTGTATCTTCACAAACTTCCATCTTCTCTCCTAGCAAATTCATCATGAAACTATCTTTGTCATAGGACACCACTGCCACAATAACTAGTCAGTCCAATGTACTTCTATTTCATGGTCTATGTTCATTAGTATTCTGCTAGGTAGTAGCAGTATTGGTACTGCTCTAGACATGGTAATGCAGTGTATACTATTAGACTCGAACCTATAGCTAGAATAGCCAAAGGGGAATCCAATATTATAGAACCAGAGCAATTGAGTTATAAACTTCTTAACATCTGATAATAATTAGTTGTCATGTCACCTTCATCATTCATTATCACCATGGTAATTCTCATAAGGTACTTCTAGTGATGTTCCATTCTGAAGTGAAGATTTCACATCATATATGTTCACTATAAAGATTTTGAATCACGAGTTCATGGCATTAATATTGGCATTGATTCATTTCAGAACATGGGCTATTCCATGCATTTAGCTAATGCTGGTTGATTGACCCGATGGCCTAGCCCATGAGAGTTCGAGTTAGAATACCTCTTCACTTTAGAGAAAGTAAACCCTCTATGATCAATAAATAAGTGTACTTGAGTGATTCACGTGACCATCATTTCCAGTGACTTTATTGCGCTGCAAAAAAAACCGGGGGGATTTGAGCGCCTTTTATATTCCGATGGCTGCAAGTCTCGCGACGCGACACAAAGCTGAAACACCATCTGCACGTTGAATGGGGAACACTTCCCGATTGGGCATGCTGCATTCCTTTTTGTGGTTGGTGTAAAAGAATATAAATACGCGCCTTCCCCTCTCTTATAAATTTGTACCCAATTTTTTACCAACTTGTTTCCACCACTAAAATATGTACTGATCTAAAGTGAAGTGATTTGTTTCTGTTCGGATGCCAAATTAGTACAAGACAGATTCGGCCCAGGCTTTTGTGAAGATAGCCGTATGTTTGTTCCATAAAGCAGACACCAGAGGATTCTTCCACCAGAGGATTCTTCCACCAAAGGATTCTTCCATCAAAGGATTCTTCCATCAAAGGATTCTTCCACTAAAGAATACTGACTTTATAGTATTCACTCACTATTTGGGACCAGCAAATGATAGTATTCACTATATATGACGAATATTACGAAGGGTACTGTACCGAGCCATGATATACCATAAAAACCCTACAATATTACATGGTTATATGTCTATGGATGAAGGAGGTGTATTTGACTACTTGACTATTGAACTGGCTCACGTGACCTGAGCATATCTATTACTATTATGTACTAAGCCTCTGCAAAGTACTCCTGGCTCTCGTCGGCTTCCTGACGTTCCCCGGACTCTCTGAACTCTCCTGATTCTTGACTTTCATCAACTTGACTTTCTTCAGCTTGACTTTCTTCAGCTTGACTTTCTTCAGCTTGACTTTCATCAACTTGACTTTCATCAGCTTGACTCTCATCAACTTGACTTTCTTCAGCTTGACTCTCATCAACTTCATCAGACTCCAAGTCTTTGATCTCTTCACTTTCAAGAGCTTCTGCCTCTGCCTCTTCCCTCTTCAAAACCTCCATCCTTTCTCTCTCTTCCCTTTCATCTCTCTCCCTCTCTTGTCTCTCCCTCTCTTGTCTCTCCTTCCTCTCCCTCTCCTTCTGTTCCAAAACCTGCTTGTTCAAACCCTCTCTCTGTTGATATGCCACATTCGCCTTGGCCCTCATCAACTTCATATACTCATCATTATCCTTTAACAAAAAGAGAACATGGAAATTCATCTTCTTAATGAATTCCGCCCACTTGGAGAGACCTTGAGGAATAGTTCCTCGTGGATTAAGCCTATACGTTTCAGCCTCATCAAAAATCTGGTCCCTCATCTTAAAAATTGACTCTTTCAATGCATGAAACTCTTTCCATGCGGCCCAACTGTGCTTATCTTCGTATCCTGCATGGGTTTGCAAAACTTGGAGTAACCCTGTAAGCCTATTGGAAAAATCCAGAATCACTGTATCTGCAAATGACTCGAGAATATCCACTGTGACTTGTGCAATATTGAAATACTTCTTCATCACTTCTGCATGTCCTGCATTCAAGTGGCCCTCCACTATACTCATTTGAGTTTCTGTTTCATTGTAACATTCTTCAATATGATTTCTCATGACTTGCCTATCGACTTTTGGCTTCTCCATTGTATTGCCAGAGGTCCGGATGTTCTCTGAGTCCTTATCGATCAAATGAATTAACTCATTCATGTTCTTGTATCGTAAGTAGTTGGACTGTTGTAATGCAGTGAAATTGGAGGAGATTTTCTGGGTGAGTTCGGTCAATTTTGGGTCCAAATATGGACTGAAATCGTCCTCTAGACTTCTGAGTGTCAAATTGAGGAAATTGGATACCCGTTTTTTCCAGTAAGATATTTCTTCTTGAAGTTGGAACTCTAAAGACTGCACATTGGCAACAGAATCAGTGGTTTGGGGTTCCAAATCATTAATTGATTCCATAGATTCAACGCTGCTATTGTATGCAGTCCCCATAGTCACAGTTTGAGTTAAAGTTGAAGTTAAAGTAAAAACCTCATTCTCCAACTCATCCAAATCCAGAATTTCTTCTTGAATTTCCTCTTCAAGAACTTCCTGTACGGAAATCTCCTCTTTTGGATCTCCACTTTGGTCCTTTTCGGGACTTTCATCTTTAGACACCGCATTTAAGGCGTCTTCCGAATCCCCATTTTCTGCTGCTTGATAATCCAGTTCATTCACGTGATTCAAGATATCCTGTACCTGGGAGAAGCGGCTCTTTTGCTCCCAAACTCCAAGTTTCGAGCTTCGGTTCATCTGCATAAGCAGAGCAATCTCCAGAAATAAAAAATCCGCCTTTTCCTGTAATGCCATACTTTGGGATGCAGACATTTGAAACCGCAGTAAAATCCCAATGACTTTCTGTATAGGAGGAAGCTCTAAAAGTGGTGCTCCTGTATACAGCCACACAACCGATACCACCTCCTTTAAAATAGGCCCCACGTAGAGTTTATAGTTTCTAGTACAGGCATTATTCATCCATGACCAGAAAAGGTAACATTGAAGCCGCACCACCAGCATCGAGGCATCCACTGCCTTTTCTAGCTTGGCCCCGTACTGCAGACAGTAGTAGTCCACTATAGGCCCCATGGACCCCGTATACCAGCTCCAAAATTTCGCCCACGCCCATCTAACCCTAGGTATCACATACAGAATCGTCTCTTGTCTACCCACCGACTCCCAATGTTTCAATATGGCCCGGCTGGTGCTTGTACGGTACAGGACCAGGTACTTTGTATCCAAAAGGGTCCATTTCTCCAAAACCACTGTTGAAAGCGGCGAAAAAACGGGCCCGGTGAAATCAGACACCCTCTTTGAGATTAGAAACCGTTCATTGGCCGCTGAAATGTGGTTGGAGGCCGAATTCCAAAGGGGTACAAACATCTCGTTGTGAGGGTGGCATACCCACGTGGATAAAGGAGATTTTGAACCGGGACATTCTTCTATGGCGAGGTATACCACATAGGGAAATATGATGAAAAATATGAAGCGCCGGAGAAATGAATATAGCTTCATGTGCAGTCAAGTGGAGGAATAAAGCGTTGTTTGAGGGGACTCAAATCCCAAGGGTCGCACGATCCGAGATGTACGGGTGTGGAGTCTGGGAACCACAATAAGACCAAAATGGGCAATTTCTATCTTTTTTGAAATGTAGCTAGAGAAATCTATAGAGTAGTTCTAGATCTTTTTGACTTTAAAAAATGAAGGTTTAAGGAGTATTTTTTTCATGTCCAGAACCCCAGGGAGGTATTTCCAACTTTCTACGCGCACGCACTTGGTGATGCAAAACAGTGCGTCACACATGACATTACATTACATCGCAGACTAAAACACCGCATCTCAGCATACTCACCTCGCCATGTCTTCACAATTGGTCACAGTGGGAGTCTTGGGCTTGGCCACCGGCATGCTCATACAATACTGGGTACAGAGAATGAGTAGCGCACAAACCATGGCTCCAAAGAGTAAGGTGGTTAAGAAACACGCCAAACTTCAAGGTGAGACACAAGGTGAATCGGAAAGTGAGTTGGAAAGCGAACTGGAACCCGAATCCGAAGATATTGATATCGATCTGACCGCCCTCAATGATATCCCAGGTGAGGTCCGTATGTCACTCATTGTACGGCAAGATTTGAAGATGGGAAAAGGAAAAGCTGCAGCACAATGTTCTCATGCCACATTAGCTCTCTACAAGAAAATGGGCAACGGTGAATCCACAGCCTACAACCCCCAAATGTTACGGCGGTGGGAATGGGGTAATGGCCAGGCCAAAATCACGTTACAGGTACCTACACAGGAAGAAATGGATATGTTATATGCGCAAGCCATGGAGTACGGAATCAACAGTTACATTGTACATGATGCAGGCCGAACGCAAATCCAAGCTGGAAGTGCAACAGTTCTTGGACTTGGACCTGCTCCAAAATCAGTTTTGGATAAAATTACCCTGCACTTAAAGTTATATTAAGACATGCACGGGGTCTAGGTCCATTCCATCATAATGTTCATCAATTCTATCTGCGATTACTCAGTTTTTGGACTATACAAAATTCAAATTCAAAGCTTGGAGAGAATATGGGTCATGATTTGCTAGAAATACATCAAAAAACCAAAAAAAAACAACAAAAAATAGCCAATATGTGGAACAGTACACTTCAAGTTCTGACTATACTCATAGTTACTACTTCTAGTAGTAAAAAATTAGAGTAGAGAATTAGAGTAGTGAATCAGAGTAGTAGTCATAATATTGGAGTATAGAAGAGTAGATTCAGGAAAAGTGGCTCTAAGGATAACCACCACTTTAATAGTGATTTAAGAGTGTCCTGCATATAAACACACCAAAAAACATATTTGGTTGGCTTGGTCAAAGTTGTACAGAGCTCCATGAAATCGGTCAAAGGAGGTATCTGTCGAAGGAGATCCATGATAGGAGCTTCATTGAATCGTTCCAAGAAGGTATCGGTCTATAGAGGTCCCAAGGATGGAGATCTTTGAGTGCAATACAGAGACTAGATTTATTTAATTTCTCTTTTTAGTTATTTTTTATTAATTTAATACCTTTTATATAATTTATAATATATAAATATGTTAATATTATCTCTATAAATAAGATCTCTAGAAAGAATCAATAATATCGGCGACATGATATAGATATCTAGTGGTAATAGAGAATTATGTAGTAGTAATAGATAATGATATAATCATATCGCGTATAATGTAGTAATCGAATGTTATAATATCCTATGAGAGATAGTAATCTAGTCGTAATATATAATCTAGTAATATAATATAATATATAATCTAGTAATCTAGTCGTAATAGATAATCTAGTAATCTAGTGGTAATATATAATCTAGTAGTAATAGATAATAATCTAGTAGTAATATATAATCTAGTAGTAATATATAATCTAGTAGTAATAGATAATAATCTAGTAGTAATAGAGAATTATGTAGTAGTAATATATAATAATCTAGTAGTAATAGATAATATAAGTAAATAGATAATATATAATAATCTAGTAGTAATAGATAATCTAGTAGTAATATATAATCTAGTAGTAATAGATAATATAAGTATATATATAGATGCATTCTATATTATAGATTTCTAAAGATATAGGAAATCGTTATATATAAGAATAATAGACCCCATCTATAAATATCATATACTAATATATATATGTTAGCTTGATATAAATCCATATATAAAAATTATAAGAATAGAGAGATGTATTGAGAAATGTCTTAACGAATTGATATCGAACAGAGGAAAGTTCCAGTGTGGTGTGACAATGCCAACTGAATAGATTGGGGTTCCACCTGAATATTCAAGAAAGGTACAAAGCATAGTGAGACAAAAGATATAGGGTACTTTAATATGTGGAGAGAAGATGATTCCGAGTGGAGTACATTGGAACAAAGGACAATTTAGCTGGTGTGCTTTTGAAGGGATTCGGACAGAATATGACTCCTTTTGGACAAAGCAGTTCATCTGGACAGAACACGACTCCTTTTGGACAAAACAGTTCATCTGGACAGAACATGAGTCTATTTGGACAAAACTCAAGTTCGTCTAACCAACAGTCTGGCGGAGTTTTGGGCCAAGCCCCCAAAATCCCCCTTTCAGAATCATTAAAGGAATTCTTTGCCAATCTTGATGCTAAAGTCGAAACTGCTTTCATGGGCCCAGCTTTCAAACTCGGCTTGGTACCTGAAATAGCCCCACCCGATGAAATCTGCTAACTGATTAGCTACAGTCAGCCTAAGAACAGCTACAGAATAGCTAAAAATCAGCTAAAGAACAGCCAAAGAACAGACCAAGACTTTTATCCATCTTGTTCATCCATCAACAATAATGAAGATTGATGAAGCAATCTACGAATTTATGAAGAAAAGAGTGTCAATTTGAGGAAAAAAAGCGTTAATTGTGAAGAAAAGAGTGTCAATTTGAACAAAACAATTGTTAATTTGAACAAAAAGGTGCCAGTTTGAAGAAAAAAGGTGCCAGTTTGAAGAAAAGAGGGTGAATTTGAAGAAATGAACTGTTTTTTTGAAGAAAGGACAACTAAATTTAAAGAAAAGGTGTTTGTTTGATGAAAAAAGTGTCTGAATTTGAAGAAAAGGTGTCTGTTTAAACAAAAAAGGTGTGAATTTAAAGAAAAGAGTGTCAATTTAAGGAAAAAAAGTGCCAGTTTGAGGAAAAGAATATCAATTTGAAGCAAAAAAGTGACAATTTAAAGAAAAGACGACTCAATTTAAAGAATAGAGGTGTCAATTTAAAGAAAAAGGTGCCAGTTTGAACAAAAAAGGTGTCTGTTTGATGAAAAAAGGTGTCATTTCGAAGAAAAGACTGTCAATTTAAAGAAAAATAGTGTTAATTGTGAATAAAAGACTGTCAATTTAGAGGAAAAG
Source organism: Metschnikowia sp. 04-218.3 (assembly GCA_002374635.1). Taxonomy (NCBI): domain Eukaryota; kingdom Fungi; phylum Ascomycota; class Pichiomycetes; order Serinales; family Metschnikowiaceae; genus Metschnikowia; species Metschnikowia sp. 04-218.3. The sequence goes on from NLAC01001951.1 coordinate 161,172, forward strand.
ACTGTCAATTTGAAGAAAATACGTCTTTGTTTGAAGAAAAGGTCTCTGTTTAAAGAAAAAAGGTGTGGATTTGAAGAAAAGACGACTCAAGTTGGAGAAGATTCGTCTGAATTTGAAGAAAATACGTCTCTCTTTGAAGAAAAGACTGTCAATTTGAATCAAAAATGTGTTACTTGAAGAAAAGGTGATTGCTTCAAGAAAAGAGACGACTTTGTTTGAAGAAAAGACGACTTTGTTTGAAGAAAGGAGTGTCAATTTAAAGAAAAAAGTCCGTGTTTAAAGCAAAAAAAGTGTCAATGTGAAGAAATGACTGTCAATTCGAAGAAAAGACGTCTGAATTTAAAGAAAAGGTGTCAATTTAAAGAAAAAGGTCTCTGTTTAAAGAAAAAGGTCTCTGTTTAAAGAGACGAGGTGCCAGTTTGAAGAAATGACGACTCTATTTAAAGAAAAGACGACTCTATTTGAAGAAAAGAGTGTCAATTTAAAGAAACAAGGTGCCAGTTTGAACAAAAAAGGTGTCAATTCGAAGAAAAAGGTGCTAGTTTGAAGAAAGGAGTGTGAATTTGAAGAAAAAAAGTGTTAATGTGAATAAAAGCCGACTCTATTCGAAGAAAAGAGGTGTTTGTTTGAACAAAAAAGTGTCAATTTAAAGAAAATACGTCTCTCTTTGAAGAAAAGAGTGTCAGTTTGAAGAAAAGGTGATTGTTTCAAGAAAAAAGCCGACTCTATTAGAAGAAAAGACGACTCAATTTGAGGAAAAGGTGTCAATTTGAAGAAAAAAAGTGTTAATTTGAAGAAAAAAGGTGTCAATTTGGAGGAAGAAGGTGTGAATTTAAAGAAACGTCTGTAAATTTGAGGAAAAAAAGTGTCAATTCGAAGAGAAGACTGTCAATTTAAAGAAAAAAGTGTTAATTTGAACGGAAAAGGTTTCAATTTTAAGAGAAAATGTGTTAATTTGAACAAAAAAAGTGTCTGTTTAATGAAAAAAGTGTCAATTCGAAGAAAAGACGTCTGAATCTAAAGAAAAGACAACTGAATTTAAAGAAAAGCTCTCTGTTTAAAGAAAAGCTCTCTGTTTAAAGAAAAGACCATGTTTAAAGAAAAGACCATGTTTAAAGAAAAGACCATGTTTAAAGAAACAGTCTCCATTAAAGAAACCATAAGGATTTAGTTTCGAAAGCCAAAGAAATAAACTGAAACAATACTATTCCCAATTTTTAGAATTTTCAGAATTATTAGAATTTTTAGAATTTTTAGAATCTTTAGAACTATAGAATGTTCTTCAACTCTCAACTTCTATGCTATTCATATTTGGACTAATATCTGGTACCAAGAGTTATAACAGATTATTTGGGAATGGAGCCTCTCCATGTTAGGAATAATCCTACAGGCTCTAGAATTGAGTATCTAGTGGTCATGGATTGATCTGCCAGGTCTCAGGCAAGTATACCCATTGGAGATGCGTGAGCCACAAGGATTCGTTCATATGGAATTCTGGAATGATAAAAGGAAACTACATGTTCCCCTAACAGTTTCATGATCGACAGATGACTGTTTCAGGAAAGTCCTGAAAGCCTGAACCGGTTACCCAGGACACTGGGAAACGTATATAAGAAGTAGCAGGTTCGCCCAACTAGATGAGTTCATTAGGAATCCCTCGAGGTTAATTTTACCGTATTCGAATATACAATTGATATAAATAGTATTTATAAATCTCAGACATGCTTAAGGTCTAACACTCCAGGTATAAATGACCATCTTCCAGGTCCTAAGAATTATACTTCTTCTCTCGGCCATTAGGATAGGAGACTTAGATACTCAATTCTAGGGTTTATAGGATTGTTCATAATCTAAGACTGAGGAAGTGAATGATTAAATGAGACTTATAACTTTGGAGATTTGGAATGCCATACAAAATTAGAGTGATGAGTCTCTCTCTCTCTCTCTCTCTGTCTCTCTCTCTAATTCTCTTTCTCTCTCTCTCTGTCTCTCTCTCTCTGTCTCTCTCTCTCTGTCTCTCTCTCTGTCTCTCTCTCTCTCTCTCTCTCTCTCTCTGTCTCTCCCACGATAAACTCGTTGAAACGAAGGCCTAACGGGTGCACCAATGGATCGGACGTAGAGTCGAAAAACGCTCAAATCTAACACCTCAACGGGGTTTTACTTTCGTTTGTCTATCTTTAGGGTCAACTCTTTTTTGAGTCCGGTGGTTTGGTGGAACCCTTTAAAACTGACCTTGAAGCAAAGAATGTATCTCTCTCACCTGAAGATTCTTGGTGATTGATGATATTGGAGAATCGTGTCTTTAATATAGAGAAAAGTGTCTTTAATATAGAGAATTGTGTCTTTAATATAGAGAATTGTGTCTTTAATACAGAGAATTGTGTCTTTAATACAGAGAATCGTGTCTTTAATACAGAGAATTGTGTCTTTAATACAGAGAAAAGTGCCAAGCTCCATGAGCAAAAGGTACGTAGCATACCACAGGATCTTTTACATTATAGATACCCCGAAGCCCTTGCTCCCAAAAGTCTTATGGAGGAAGGGATTGTGTATAAGTCAAAGCAGCCGGCTTGGTTCGCTGATAAGAGGAGACCACAAAGTATTGATATCACACGTGCAAGGTGTTCGATGACAATATAGACAGGATGCAATTCTAAGATAATTAGAGGTACCGATCAAGTGTTTCCCAGAGGAGTTTCACCTCTGGCATTATGATACACAAACAAGCTACGCGTGAAACCATGGGATTCCAATTCCCTCGAATCCACAACGGGGATACATCAGGGATGATACTTGTTCATCAAGGTATTTATGATGTATGGTGTATGCATATCCAATCACTGAAGCATGCGTCATCATGATGAGTTTCTTACCAGAAGCCTTGGCGGCCACATACGTACGGTAGAAACCATAGGTGAAGATGGACGATACAGCAATCAATTCGGCACACATGGCTGATGTCACTGCCATAAAGAGTAGGGTTGACCAATTAGTTCCATTGACCATTTGGGGGTTATTTCAAATACTTGTATAAGCCTTAGACTCCTTGGTCCATGTTTCAAGACAGGCTCAAGACAAGCAGACGATAGGAAAGACAAGCTCAAGACAAGCTCAAGACAAGCTCAAGACAAGCTCAAGACAAGCTCAAGACAGGCTCAAGACAGGCTCAAGACAAGCTCAAGACAAGCTCAAGACAAGCTCAAGACAGGCTCAAGACAGGCAGACGATAGGAAAGACTCTTGGGGAGATCCCTAAAAAAAAGGAATCCTTTTAACATCTTCCGTCCCTTCGCTTTAACAAATTCATGTACTATTTCAGTCTCTTTTCAAACCTCTCTCCATCTCTTCATCTCTTATACTAGTACTACTACTCTAGAGACTAGATCAAGGACTACTCCAAGAAGAACTACTAGTACTCTAAGAAGAACCACTCCAAGAAGAGCTACTCCAAGGAATACTGCTGATCATACTCCCAGTACCAGTCTAGGGACTAGTGAGAAATACTACTACTACTGATAAGTATAACCCTATGATTTTGCCTAATTAGGAACTCAGTCGGAGAGGGTAACTCAGAATAGTCATGGACACTTTTCTTCCATGGACACTTTTCTTCCACATTAGACGGTTTACATAATGTCTTGAAACTACCCACTAAATCTCAATGCCAAAAATCCCAAACTCATCATCACTCCGATCTTTTTACTACCAGTCAGTGGACAATCCCAAAAAAATAACTTCTTAATAGTTATCTGCTTGATCCTGCCTGTAGTCATATGCTTGTCTCAAAGATTAAGCCATGCATGTCTAAGTATAGCATTCTATAGTGAAACTGCGAATGGCTCATTCAATCAGTTATCGTTTATTTGATACTACCTTGCTAATTGGTATACGTCTGGCAATTCTAGAGCTAATACATGCTTAATACCCGACTTACGAAGGGTAGTATTTATTAGATAAGAATCAACATTTTAGATGATTCATAATAACTTAACGAATATCCGATTCTCGTCAAGATTTAGCTGTACATGGAATTTCCCATCCACTTGAAGCTGTATTTTCAACCATCTCGACTCTTTGGAATAAAATCATAGTGCAAATGATCATCATACTCTTCCAATGGACTTTTATTGGATATAGATTTATGCATGAAAATCCCAATTCCATAGATTTCCAAAAAAAAGGGTTTAACCACTTCAATCGCTGTTTCTAATGTAATCCCGGTTGGTTTCTTTTCCTCGTCTTATTGATATGCTTAAGTTCTGGACGTAGTCTTAGGGTAATGAGGAACGAGTGGGTATTTATTTGAGGTTAAAAAACCACCACCAAAGGACGTGGGTGAAGAAATACTCTCTCATTTCCCTATACTTGATGCTAGGTCAAATGAAATGTGCGTTGAAAAATTAATGATTCACGTCTGCAACTCATACTACTTCTGGTAATTCGCTAAGTTCTTCCGTAAATAAATCTGTCCAAAATTGAGATTAAGCCATTTATTGGTACTAAACGGGTGGTATATACAAAGTTCTAGATTTTATTGGAAATGGATTTGTGGAATTTCCCGCTAGTTTTGGCATAAATTATAATATTGTTATATTTCATGTGGGTCCTGCACACAAGCACAGTTCTAATGATTCCAACACATTTTCAACTACACACACTTAATACAAGTTATTCTATTTCTTGAACATAAAAGTCCGGATATATAACCATAATGAGTGTATTGATGAGCTAAACAACTAGACTTGGGGTTTCCAGCCCCAGAACCAGTCACCGTGACATCCAGCGTCGGTAAACAGTGATCTGAACTAGTCTTTAAGAGCCAGAATCAATTGTAATGTGGAATGAGTATGGATGAAGTTGACCCTTTATCAAGATGATGACTTTGGAGTTGTGTTGATGACTGATTTGAGTTTCATTTGTTCATTTGTTCATTTGTTCATTTGTTCATTTCTTCATTTCTCCATTTCTCCATTTCTTCATTTCTTCACTTCAGTTTCATTTCTTCATTTCTTCATTTCATTACTTTTCCTTGAAGATTATTGGAGTCACTCTGAAGTCTTCTCTTCAATTAAATCTTCAGGAGTCATTAACAATTCCCCACTAACCCATTGAGTCCATTGAGTAAGAAATCTCCAAGTTTTCTAGATCATTTCTAATTGAGCTTGGCTCGGATTCCTTCCCTGGAAAGAGGATTGACTGCAGAACTAGCACGTCTCTTTCGGGTTCCTCGCAGAGATGAAATGGCATCATCCACATCTAATAAAACTCCCAGTTCATCATCATCATCCGAATCCATTCCTTCAATTACTGAATCCACTTCATCATAAAAATCATCTTCATCAAGCCCAAGAGAAGATTGTCGTTGATGTTGCGGCCCACGTGATACCAGCACCCGGTGACCATTTTTCAAACGTTCTAGAGCATCAATTCGGCTCCAGATTTCACCCTCGGTTCGTTGCGGTAGTAAAATTGAAAGTTCAGCAAACAGGAGCTCTTTTCGACGTCGATTAATCAATAATTCATCTTCCTCCATTGACCATGGGATCTTAAAGATAGGCCTCGATTTATCTGAGAACAGCATTTTGCGTGATCCATCACATTTCAAATCCTGCTTATCCACTTTAATAACTGGAACTTCCATACCCTTTTCGTCATTCTCAAACTCCGTTTTCTCTCGTTCTTTCTGCATCACCGACAGCCGTCTCAAGTATGCTTGCAGAGGTCCCACTATCAGACCATTTCGAATACTTGAAAGAGTCAGCGAAAGTTGGGGGAGACCAGAGGGTCCAGAAATTGACAGCAGACCACCTCCGGAAGGCCCACTAATACTATTTCCTCCATATAATAAAGGTAGATGCGCCAACGATGAACTATTGGTCTGATGGTGAGGAATATCCATAGATTTAGAAGGTAAACTCAGAACAGAAAGTCGTTGTTGTGATGATACTGAATACCGATCATCCCGAATAATCTGAATCACCGAATTATTATGCATCATATTAACACCATGTTGATCAGTAGTCAGATTGCGAGGAGTATGGCCTTGAGAATTGGGAATTTGATGAGGCTTATTATGAGGCAAATTCAGAGTGGGATCAACTGAAATCTCCGTAAAATACCCTCCGGAAGTACCGGCAGCTGTATGAGTTTGAGGGTCAAGAGCCACATCCATTTTAGGCAGATGGTCGAAATTTTGGGGATGAGACGTAGTATTTATAGGTCCCTGAGGTCCTGATGATACTGCCGATCCACCACTCCCTAAAGCATTCAATCCAGCCACGGCTGAAGATACCGTATCGTAACCGGTAAATGTAGTATTGGAAAGAGGCAGGTAAACGGCGGAAAAGTCGGACCGACGCCTCTTGGAGTTCTCTCCTCCATTGGCGCTTATACTCGCTATACTTCCCAAGTGACCAGCGGAACTAGGGCCACCATTTGGTTTCCGGTTAGTTTCCCCGCTTCCACTCGCCCTTCGAGACGTATTGACGCTACTACTATCGCTAGCAGGAAGGCCGGAACTTGCGGTACTTTTAGGAGGATTCTTTAAATTACCACTTTTCAATCTTCGCCACCGAAACTGGCAAGCGTTTGGTGTCCGATTGGTGAAATGCAGAGCGATCTCCTTCCAGCCGAGTTTCTGGTTATCTTTAAGGTGCATGAGTAAGATATCGTCCAGAGCGTCCCAGGAGGTGGGAGTACGCAGATATGCCTTTGCGGCGCCGCCATCGGGGATCTCGGACATGGCAGGCTCTTGTTGGTGGGGTACGTTGACTTGGTGTTTGGTGATGATCATCTCGACGTCGAGTATTCGTCACGTGATGCGCGCCTGTACACTCCACCCACTAATACCTTTACTACCACTTGAATACTACACACTTGGATAATACTAGTCTATATCTGGCTTAGTATTCCTGGCTGAATATAGACTCTGACAAGGGGGAGGAGGTTATGAATGGCTATGACTTTCATGCGTACTGCAGAATACACTGTATCCGTGTAATGTGGTAGTTCTCAATACCAATTGATATCATCACTGATTGCTTATAGTCATTTGAAGGATGAATATATCAATCAACTTCTGAATCATTTGAAGAGTATTATGAGGTCCATAATCTTTTTATTGGCATTCAAACTGCTGGACTGCAGATACTTCTCCTCATAATCTCATAATCTCATAATCTCATGAACCATGTGTTCTCTCTCTGTCTCGGTCTCTTTCGGTCTCAGTCTCTTTTGGTCTCTCCGTCTCTCAGTCTCTCCGTCTCTCCGTCTCTCAATCTCTCAGTCTCTCGGTCTTTCAGTCTCTCGGTCTTTCAGTCTCTCAGTCTCTCAGTCTGTCCTGTATTCTATCATAGCCATTGACCACTAGGAAAGCTGATAAGGTATAGAATTGACCAATTGACCAATTCTCCAATTCTCCAATTCTCCAATTCACCAATTCACCAATTCACCAATTTCACAATCATTTCAATCACTGTTTAATGTTTTCAATGGCTTCACTATCGTCTGTACCCACTTTGGCAGCCCAAATCTTCTCGGCCTGCACAATGGTGTTGTTGTTGGCCCTCATCTTGTTCATGGTCTCCACATACTCGTCATACTCATCGGAATCAAACACAATTCCTCCTCCAGCTTGCAAATATGCAGTGTCATCTTTGTAGAGCATGGTCCGTAAAGCAATGCAAGTATCCATTGTTTTTCCGTCGTAGCACCAATGTCCGACTGCTCCTGCATACACTCCCCGTTTCTCCTGCTCCAATGCCCCAATCAACTCCATGGCCTTCACCTTGGGTGCTCCGCTGACCGTACCCGCAGGGAAGATGGAGCGGAATGCATCGAACCGAGTCTTATCGTCTCTTAAAGTACCACTGACTTCCGACACCAAATGCATCACGTGCAGGAACCGTTGGATCGTAAGCAACCGGTCCACGGAATTGGTTTCGGGTTTGCACACGCGGTTGACATCGTTACGAGCCAAATCCACCAACATTATATGTTCTGCACGGTCTTTCAAACTGTTTCTAAGGATCTGTGCATTGGCCTCATCTTCCTCATTGGTCTGTCCTCTTTGGATGGTGCCTGCAATCGGATGCGTAATGATCTTATTATTGGCATCAGCCTTGACCAACAATTCGGGAGAAGCTCCAATGATTTGGAAATCCACCAAGTCAATATAGAAGAGGTATGGCGAAGGGTTGACCGTGCGCAAGTGTCGGTAGATATTGAACGGGTGTAAGGAGGTGGGCCGGGCCACTCTCTGGGAGGGGACAGCCTGGATAATATCGCCCAACTTGATATGTTTTTTGAGCGTTTTCACATGGTTCTCGTAGCCCTCCTGGCCGATATTGGACGTGAAGCTCTGGTTGGGCTTGATTGGTTTTTGAACCGGGTTCATCTGGTCCCAAGTCTTTGGAGCCCGCAATAAGCTAACCACCTCTTCAATTTGGGATGCAGCCTGGGCATAAGCCTTTTTCAAGTGGTCCGAGTCCATATTTTCAGTCACGTGGATATTGTTGATGATCTGAAACCGCTGGAACACGTGGTCGTACACGACTATTAGGTCACAGAACATCATCACCGCCTCCGGCACCTGCAAGGTATCTTTAAGGGCCCGTTTAGTTTTAGGCTCAAAGTACTTGATACAGTCGTACGAAATGTAGCCAATGGCTCCGCCCGATAACTTGGGCAACCCAGGTAACTGTGCCTGGTGGTACAGGGCCAACTCGGACTCCAAGATGTTGATGGGATCAACGTTACAGAAATCAGGAGGGAACACTTTTGGGTTATCGCCCGTTTTGATGATTTTCCGAGGCGAAAACCCGATGAACGAGTACCGGTCCACCGTATCTCCATTGTTGGCACTCTCAAAGAGAAAACTCTCCGTCCGCTTCGGGTTGTTCAAGTCTGCAATCTTCAAATATGCCAGATGCACACTAAGGTCCTCCACCTCCATGTACTTATAGATTGGGTACATGTTTGGGAGCGGCAGACACGATGAATTGTGGTGGATGTGTTCTTGCAACCCGTCAAAAGACGGCTGTGTATCAGCCTGCTGTTAGTATAAGTAATTGTAATGGGGTAATCAGGGGTAGTCATTATAATCATTCGAATAGTAGTATTGGGAATTAGGGCTTGACTATGGTTATGGATCTGGGGGTTGAATATGGTGATGGATCTATAGGTGTAGTATAAATAGGAGACCCTTTCTCCGTCAATTTTGGTCGGATTTGGGCCGAAATTGTATGGTTCGATTCGTCTTTTTCTCCTCTTCATTTTGATACCAATTTCATCTTAAACGCTTCAATGGTGGTGGTTTTGTTACATACAAACATATTAATGGTTAAGGAAGAGAAGTGGAAATTTCGATTGACTAATCGCGCACACAGCAAAAGACTCATACCGCGGGTCACGTGACGCGCTGCACATTATCTTCCTTCACTGACACCATATCCAAAACCACTTAAACTGTACACTTCTCTATGCACAATCGGCTGTTTTGAAAGCTCCAAAATGGGTGGAGATGTAGAGAGTCCAGAAATTTGCTTCTATACCTTTTTGTTTGAAAAAAAACACCCAAGGACTTCTCCAAATGCTAAGAACCACTCATTTACCAAGATGATACCTGTAATTCTTCTATAGTAAGAGTTAAATCTTATTTTTTTTTACTTTTATAGCATTTTCAGACACTGGTTTATCATTTGAAGCTTTTTCCAACTTTATAGCTTTTTTCTTCATTGATTTTGAACGACTTTTGACTGATTTTAAGACTACAAGTACTCTTGGTCTTCTAATTCCTTTCATTTTTATCCAAACTTTACATTCGAACCACCCAAATAATCACCAGGAACTGCTCTTTAATATGGACTGACTTTTGTGCAGAAATATGAAGTCAGCAGTCTATAGATTAATAGTTTAATAGTATGGTTTTAGTCTATGCAGTCTAGTGGACTGATTGTCTTGTTTTTATTAAATAAAATATATGGGTGGGTGAGACAAAGAACCGAACTAAAATACTGGATATATTATGGTACTAAGGAGGTGTTTGTATGGAATGGAAAGGGAATATCAAGAGACTAGAGGAGTTCCGGGACTTATGTACAGGATTTGGTGATATCCGGGGCTTATATCCAGGCATGGGCGAGATCCGGGGCTTATATCCAGTTCCGACCTCTTGACTCAGGTCATTACATTCTCCCCCCAAAAACCTGAAATTTGTTAATTTGAAAGTAGATACTTTTAACCGGAATTTAGGATGTTTTTGGGATCGAGAAAACTCAATTTAGTGGTGATTCCATAGAGATCCGCTTTTGGACATCACGTGAGCTGAATTCCGAGGGTAGTTAACGCACGTCACGGGCTCATAACCATTAGAATTATGGCACGAGTTTCAGTATAAATCTCCTCATAAATTAGACCAATTACATCTTCATTAGTCTAATAATTGTCTGTCTTGGATCCTGTTTTATACGTTCCTGCATATGAGATATGCGAGTCCTGTACATAACTTATCAATCCTGCATATACTGATAAATTAACCTGCACTTCGCATGTTTCACAGTACCAGCACTTGCAGATTGACACATCTCACATACTCATGACTTGTCACAAGTGATGTTTCGAATTCAGATGCATATCGCGCTTTGGTTCTTGTAACAGTTGTGTATATAGTATCCTGTATATAGTATCCTGTATATAGTAGGCTATATGCAGTAGTGTATACAATATCCTGTATAGTAACGGACATGCAGTACTCCTGTATATACCTCGCCTATCTGCAGTACACACATCAAACTCACCAACTAAATCACTTTTATAGTCGTCTTTATCTATTATGCAAGTATGAGAAGGCCCAGAATGGCATCTACGTGATACACCGAGCCCATCTTGACAGTTCCAATTGCCGTATTCGTCTCCATCTCCGTAACCATGAAAACCTCCATTCCAAGGTCTTGACAGAAAACGTGAATCCACTGGGCCTGGCCAGAGGATGTTTCCTGCATGTCGATGTCACGTGACGCCCGACTAACCGTGCACTTCATTTGTCTATAGGAGTCCGGATCCATTTCCACGGCCTTCAATTTCCAGTATCGGCTTTGTTTCTGCTGTAAATATTGGGAACCCCGGGCGGCGGTGTACAATTTTTCGGCATGACTTCCCAAAAGGGAAATGTCCGAGGGGCCGTGAATATTATAGCCCAAAGCCTTCAAGTGGCCGAAATCCCGACTTTTCTGGTAAATCCCCAGACCTCCCAGATTGCTAAAATGCACCGCCTGCAAAATCTGGAGTTGGTTGAGGTACGACTCGACCGAAAAAGGCCCGATTCGGACGTACCCGTCCAACCCCGAGGTCACGTGCGCCATGTCCTCGGAACAACTCCCGACCCCGATATCTTCGGGGCCGACAAAGTTACTGGCGTGTAAAAACGCCAGAGTCGACACATTCCCCGACACGTCACGTGCATATGCCGCTTGGAAGTACAGGTTGGACGTAAAGTCCGGAAGGAGCGAATTATCGTGGCGGATAAGCACCCCGTCATTTGCGGGCCTCGGGTCCGAGAAGATAAGGCGGCGCCGACGCCGAAACACCGGCACCGCGAGCCGCTCGCAGAACGCCGAAGCCATGCGCCCGACAAAGAGCTCCAACTCCGCCCGAAGAAACTCGCACTTGTCGGGGCCGCTTTCTATGCTGATTTTAGTATGCACCAAATCGTCCGACACCGCCATTTTTTTATGGATCTCTTTATGGATACTTCTATCCGCCACGTTCAATGCCGAATGCCGATTCCGAGACTCAAAGTGCCGCCGCATCATGTTGTAGACGAAGTTAAGCTCATAATGACACTCATCCGAGATCGGATCGGCCTCGGAAACCGGCTTATGGCTGAAAAGACGGAATTTCTTGAATACACTAGGCTCGAGACGTCCCGTAAGTGTTTTTTCAAGAATTTCGGGGCTAATCTCGAGGATCCTGCATATAGCCACCCGTTCAAAATTTACCAGCACCAATTGCTGAAAGTCAGCCCTGGAATCTTCAAAGGATGAGTTATATTCGAACGTAAGCGTCATGCACGTTTGAGTTGGTATACTTTTTTCGGAGCCTTGAACATCCCCAACTCTAAAATTGGATCCTTTCGGATTCTCGGCCTGGAACTGCATATAAGCATGCACTTCGGGAGGGAATACCCGTTCACCACTTTCGGCCGGGGTTTCGGCCCAAGCCTTAAACGTTTCAGAAGCAGGAGCCAAATAACTGGCTAGATCCGGTATATGAATCCGAAGGAGGTAGCGGCGGGAATTGAGTTGCTCCAAAGAGAATGCTAGCGTTCTATGCAGTCCGGGCACAATATAAATATTTTGAGTTTGTAGATGGTGTAAATCTGGTCTTAGATGCATGAAATGGTCTTTAAAAGCCTTGATTTCGGCTTTAGCTTCTTGGAAAGTATGAGTCGGTTGTAAGTCACGTGCGCCGCATGCAACTGCCGTTTTAGGCATGATTTTACCAACCACCTGACTCAGCACTATCGGGTCCGTGAGAGGATTGCATGGATTATCATAAAGCCCAAGGGTATGGAGGACTGTATAGAGGCCTCGAGGGCTATGGTCCGATCCGATTGCCGAGATTTTGCTGATTTGGTTCGTGAGTCCTGCATGTGGATACACCATTGCATATTTCATGGCCTCTATGGCTATTTGAAGTTGGGGCTCTCCTATGGCTAGATCTAAAGTGAATTGATCATATTTGGCCAGGAAACTTTGAGATTGGGTGAAACTGAGCTTGTTGGAGAAGAATGTGTTTATATGCAGGAGTTCCTTTTCGGAAAAGCCCAAAAATTCATTTAAAGACATGGAGAGTGCCATAGAATTGGCGAAGAACATTGGAGGTGATGCTAAGGCATTGGATGAATGATAAACAGCCAAATTGGACCATCTATCGGCATCGTAGCAATGGGGAACGAGCCAATCTGCCGGATTAGCACACATATTCAAGTACAATGCCATTAGTAAAGCATTCTGGTGTAAGCCGGTAAGTTTAGAGGTATCGGAGAAGTCATAAATGGATTTCTGTGTGCTTGTGGGAGGTTCCGATGAAATTTCCCAATTAGGCAATTTCTCGGCAACACCCGCCGCCATCTCGTACAACGATACACTCACCGTCTCCAGCCCCGCCAATGCCCCGTAAACCGGCAGCATATCCACGCGGGCCCGGTAATCGGCCACCAATACCAAAAACTGGTGTAAATACTGCACAAGACGCCTGCGTGCAGGAAACGACTCATCAAACCGGTTTCGGAGAAGCTCCATTACCGGCACAGAGTCTTCCATAAGTACCTGCAGACAAACAAAGGTGTAGTCCTGCACACAGACCCGTAGGAGTTCATTTTGAAACGTCAAAATCACCAGTCGATTATGGAATTGATTGAAAAGACAAGGAGGCGGAGAAATGAGGATTCCGAAGCGGATTTCGGCGCCGAGTCGGAACTCAATGAAATCACCGACTCGGGGAAGAGTATTTCGGAGCCGAGAAGCCATCGAAACCCATGGCTCATATGCAGGAGTATTAAAGAACATTTCAGGCAAAACCGATGGATCGGTAATTTCCGTTTTAGGATAATATCCATTAGGATCCGTAAATATATGAAATTGACCAGTTTCAAGACTCGGAAGTCTTGGGAAATCGGGAAAATCGGGGTGTCCTGCATAGAAGCGCCGACGGTACAAAACGTGCATATTTTGAAATGAAATAAGCAGTTTTGAAACAAATTTAGAAGATTTTGAAGATGAATCTCTTCTAAAACTGCTAAACCTTCGTTGAAATGGACACCTGGAACCCGGACTGCGTGCAGTCTGCAGGCGAATTGTTAAAAAGGAAATATGCAGACCGGGAGGCACGGGTTTTGGAGGGAATCCCCATTGGGATAAATGATGTAAGTTGGGAGTATATCGTAGGCGAAACATGCAACATGCAGGAGTGGGTTCTGGAGATTTGGAGCAGGAGGTTGAGTTGATATGGAGTAGTATTAAGAGAAGAAGATGCGATGGTAGAATTGAGCATGGCACGACCCGAAATCCCACAGGCCAATTTAGAAAAAAAAAAACGTAGGGTTAGAATTAGAATTTGGAGCTCTTTATGATCTAGACCTTTTTTTGTGAATTACTTGGTAAACTGGATGGTAAGGGGAATGGGAAGTGGATACTCAATTGGGATCTCACGTGCGTATCACGTGCGTATCACGTGATATACGAGGTCACGTGACGCTTTTCTTTTTTTCAAAAAAATGGTATACCACGGTTCTTTTTGGCGAATGTCGGAGTGTCATAGGGTGTATGTATACCTTGGGAGCTATAAAACCATATTTGAAAGCAGTAAAAACGTTGGTGGAATGTAGAATCTGGACATTTGTATGATGAGATAAGGTTATATCCTGCATATACCCGTATTTTCGTATTAAAATACCTACAAGTATATGTATTCTTTAATCTGGATCCCTTAAATTGTGATGATTTTGGGTTACGGTTGATCACGTTTACTGTACTCCTGTTTAAGGGTGTACTTCGGTATTGGGCGTTATATGCAGGACACGGAACTTAGAGTCCCATTTAATCTCCCCCACAAAATTATTCTCTATTGTAGATTAGCTAAGATTATCACTAGATGTCTACTCTCTCACGTATTGGGATTTCCTAAATAGGAAACTGAAGTACAGGAAGAAAAAGGGAAAACTCTTCCAGATTTGGCAATGACATTCAGGGGATGCAGAACCGAAGGAGATTATGAAGAAAGGAAGGAAAAATGGACTGAAATCGTTTTTCAGTAAGAGGTGTAGTTCAAAGATTGGTTGGACTCCCGATTAGGAAATAACATCTTTAGCTGCAGGACCCGCTTGGATGCAGGACCACATAGAAAGAAGCTAAAAGAAACCCCCAAAACTCCATAAATCACTTATACTAATGATTTGATCAATGTGTATATGATTAAGGCGCCTAAAATAATGTTTAACTTGTTTTAGTTGATCGTACTGTATATGCAGGAATGGCTGAGTCGTGCGAAGCTCATATCTTCACTGAGATGTGAATACACTTTCCAACTTCACCAAGAAACTACTAGTTGAAGTCTTAAAGGTGACTTCAAAGAACAACCTCTTATTAGTGTGTTGTTAGGATTTAGACTGCATGTGGAAGGGCCGCCTTAGTCGGTTCAATGGCCAGATTCCATCTCCTACCTTGCAGTAAGATTCATCTATATCACATCTCAATGCTTAATCAATCACTTTCCAATAATGAATAAGCTAAGCAATAGCCTGAATTGCTTGATCAAGTAGTTAGTGTTTGACCAACCAATCATAACCAATTCTTGTAAGTCAATCAATCACAACCAATCACAACCAATTCTTGTTAGTCAATCAAATGGACCAGTTGTGGTTAAATGACCAATCTAATCATCACCCCATGCCCATTCACTAGTTAATAGCAGTTCAATGTTTTGAACGAATCAACCATTCAACCAATCAATTGACCAATCAAAGAAGTTATCAGTAGTAGCCAGTCAGTCAATCAGAAGTAGCCAATCAATCAGAGTAAGTCAATCAATCAGAAGTAGTCAATCAGAAGTAGTCAATCAGAAGTAGTCAATCAGAAGTAGTCAATCAGAAGTAGTCAATCAATCAATTTATTGATTCAACCAGCGTATTCTGTTGAAGTAATTGCATAGACCTGTAATATCCCCTCCTTCCCTTTCTTTCCCACTCACCCCCTTCTCTGAATAATCACCGAGTTCTTGAGCTTCTCGCTTGCAACGGTGGCATCCGTATCTTCAGCAATAGGCTTCACAGGGAACGAATGGGAAAGAGTAAAGGTCTGGGTATCGTTGAGGACGTGCAGACGCACAAATCCATACACAGTGGCAATGGAATCACTTCCGTTGAACACAGCAGACACTCTCTTACCGTTGGCAAAACGGATCTGTACCGGTGAGTCACCCGAGCCCTGAGGGTCCTTCCCACCGCTTTGTTTCTCCAGTACCTCAGGCTCTTTCTCCTCCTCCTTTGACTTTGATTCCTCAATTTCTCCTCCTTCATTTAAAGGGTCTCCCGGAACAGGCAGTCCGAGTCTTTGGCCAGAACCTTGAAACCCCCCAAATCTCCTCCTTGGTGGAGTATAATCCTCATCCACCTTGCGAACCACCGAAACGTCAACATCTTGACCAAACTCCACATCTAATAATGAAACAGGCACTCGACCCTGCTTCAATTCCTGAAGTACATGCACATTCTCCGCATCATCATACCTCTTCAATTCACCATCTCCAACTGTAAACCCTTGTCTCCAAAACACTATTTCTCGATGCACCTTCTCGGGCCGCATTATACTCTCTCTTTGCCGGATTGCTTCCAGAGGAGTATTGGAATCTCCCAATCGGAATCCGGCACCGGAAAACGAAGAGCTTTGCTCCTCTTCGGGGATTTGTGCCGAAGGTCGATCATCAATTTCATTCATTTGATCATTGGCCCGCTGAAAGATTTTCTCCACAAGCGACTGTTGCGCCTTGCGACGGTCTTGGCCATGTTTATCGGGCTCTTCGACCTCCAAGGCTGATTTTTCGCCTCCGGTAAAAAAATTGGAGTTTGATTTTTCATCTTCATCTTCGGAATCAAGATCTCGTAAAGTACGAATTCCCAGGACTGCTGAACGGACGGTTCGGGGTTTGGGGGGATTGTTGAGGGGACTGTTGAGGGGTTCGCCACTGTAAAAATCCTCGATGGCGGCCGAGAGATTTCCATCATGCTTTGCTAAGTACTCGCTGGCCACTGCACGTGATGTATGGGTCATTGCCACAAATGATTCAATTGCTTGGGGTTCTGACATCTTTGCGTTGGAGGTGTGGATTATGGAGGTGTATTTAATATGTGGTGAGGCACTGTATATAGTGCGCGCGACTGTATATAATGGAAGACTGTATATAGTGGGGACTGCATATAGTAGCGACTGTATATAGTGGGGCTGTATATAGTGGGGACTGCATATAGTAAGACTGCATAGAGTGTTACCTGCATAGAATGAGGACTGCATATAGCGGGTGTCAAATCAAGTAGCACAATTGTCCCCGCTCCTCTTATACATACCTACATTAAAAGTTCACAAAAAAATTCAACTACATTCCTTATTGATTATCATGTATTAAACCGATGTTGAAATCCCAAAACCCCAAAATATTTTAGAAATTGTCATGCTAAAAAGTCGTTAAAAAAGTCGCATTAATGTTGAATAAATGCGAGACAAGTGAATTGAATATCATCTTGATGCGATGGGGCTGATCCCGAGAACCCGATGTCTAGTACTTGGCTCTGAACTCCTTGGCCGCGTCCACCATGTTGGTCAAAGATGCCTTGGTCTCCTCCCATCCTCTGGTCTTCAACCCACAGTCAGGGTTGACCCAGAACTTGTCTGCAGGGTAAGATTTCAAGATCTCGTTGATTCTGCTGACAAACTCCTCCTTAGATGGGATTCTTGGCGAGTGAATATCGAACAATCCCAATCCAATGTGGTTAGGGTACTCAGAAAACTCTCTGATGTAGTTGGCGTCGTCCTTCTTGGAGAACTCAATAGACACAACGTCGGCGTCCAAGGCCTTGATGTGGTTAGGGTCGAGGTCCGAGTAACAGAAGTGCGAGTGGATTTGTGTAGAGTTCTCCACTCCTGATGTGGCCACTCTGAAGGATTGTGCGGCCCAGTTCAAGTAGTCAGATCTCTCTTGACCGGCTCTCAATGGCAAACCTTCTCTGATGGCTGGCTCGTCAACTTGAATGACTGTAATACCAGCAGCCTCCAAGTCTTGGACCTCATCTCTCAAGGCCAATCCCAATTGCAAGGATTGAACCTTTTGAGAGACATCGTCTCTTGGGAAAGACCATCTGAGACAAGTGACTGGACCGGTCAACATACCCTTGACTGGCAACTTGGTCAACGATTGGGCGTACACGGACTCCTTGACCGACATGGCCTTTGGTCTAGAAACATCTCCCACAATGATAGGTGGTCTGACGTATCTAGAACCGTAGGATTGAACCCATCCGTTGGTGGTGAAGACGTAACCGTCCAATTGCTCACCAAAGTATTGAACCATATCGTTTCTCTCTGGCTCTCCGTGGACCAAGACATCCAAGCCAATCTCCTCCTGGAATCTGATGACGGTCTCGATCTCTTGCTCAATGAACTTCTCGTACTCCTCCTTGGTGATAGTACCTTTGGTGAACTTGTTTCTGTTGATTCTGATGTCCTTGGTTTGAGGGAAAGAACCAATGGTGGTGGTTGGGAAAAGAGGCAAGTTGTACTTGTCCTTTTGAGCAGCCAATCTCTCGGGGAATGGCACCTTTCTGGTCGACAACGACTCATTGATGGTGGCCAAACGCTCTTGAACCTTAGGGTTGGTGGTGATAGAAGACTCCTTTCTGGCCTTGATGGACTTGGCGTTAGCTTCGTAGAGAGCAGACACGTCGTCACCAGAAACATCCTTGGCAATGGCAACAACGGCGTCCAACTTTTGGGTAGCAAACTGGAACCAGTCGGCAATCTCTGGGTTCAACTTGGTCTCACTGGCCAAGTCAACTGGAGTGTGCAACAAAGAAGAAGAGGTGGCAACAACAACTCTGTCAGCACCCAACTTCTCAATGGCCTTGTTGACGAAAGCAGAAGCCTTGGTGTAGTCGGTCTTCCAGATATTTCTACCGTCAACAATACCCACAGACAAAGTTTGGGAACCGGAAAGAATGGAAACGACATCGTCGAATTGTGCAGGGGCCTTGGTGAAGTCAAAGTGGAAGCCTTTGACTGGCAAGTCCTTGAGGGCAGCCAAGTTTGGTCTGACGTCACCGAAGTAGGTGGTCAATGTGATTTCTGGCAAGCCCTCGCCAACCAATTGCTCGAAAGTCTTCTTGTACAAAGCTTGGACAGACTCAGGCAAGTCCAACACCAAGATAGGCTCATCGATTTGAACGGTCTTGGCACCAGCCTTGTAGAGCTCAGCAAGCAAAGACTTGTAGACTGGCAAGAACTTGTCCAACAAAGACACAGGGTCCAAGTCCAAGGAGTCCTTGTCGGCCTTACCCAAGTACAAGTAAGAGATAGGACCAACAACAACGGGTCTGGTGTCAATACCCAAGGCCTTAGCCTCCAAGTACTCGTTAACTGGCTTCAAGCCGGCAGCAGAGTTCAACTTGAACTCAGTGGAGTGCGAGAAGGTTGGTCTAACGTAATGGTAGTTGGAGTCAAACCACTTGACCATCTCCAAAGCAGTCACATCAACAGCAGACTCAGAGTCGGTGGCCTTTCTTTGCAAACCTCTACCCATAGCAAACAAAACGTCAATTGGGTCCAAGTCGAACTTGGTGTATCTGTCAGGAATGACATTGAACAAAAGAGACAAGTCCAAAACCTGGTCGTAATAAGAAAAGTCATTGGAGGCAATCACATCAACACCAGCATCTTTTTGCAACTTCCAGTTGTGGGCTCTAATCTCCTTACCCTTGGCCAACAAATCGTCCACTGACACCTTCTTGGCCCAGTAGGCTTCGGTGACCTTTTTTAACTCTCTTTGTCCTCCGATACGGGGGAAACCTAAAACAGAAGATTGAACCATTGTGCGGATATGCGTCGTAGTTTGAAGAGGAAAAAAAAAGAGGGATACAATGGGGGGGGACGGCTTACTTATATAGTAAAAACGGGGGGGTTTGCCAAATTGCAGCGCCTGAGATCCGGGGTTTATATGCACGCACGTACGAGCGCGTTTGACTCCTCTGAAACCGACGCAATACAATACGACCATGCAAGTATGAATATGCACACAATTGCGCTTTTAGATGTTTCATTGGTGTTTCATGTGTGTTACATGTGTGTTTCATGTGTGTTTCATGTGTGTTTCATGTGTTGTATAAGCTTATGTTGCTTGCGCTACAGATTACGGATGCATTTGCGACTTATTGTGTGTCATATGCGCATTTCACTCTGGTTGCAGGAACAAAGTAATCCAGTGCAATTGGCTTGATAGAGTGAATATTGGTCCATATGCAGCCATAGAAGGTATTATGGTGAATCGGAGTCAGCCAGCCCGCGGGTGTATGCGCGGTGCGGGTGTGAGCAGCATGCACGTGACATCCGGTGATATGCAACCGCACGTGCACTCCCGGTTCCGGTCCGACCACCGTACACCACATACATCGGTACACCACATCCGTACACCACATCCGTACACCACATCGGTACACCAAACACATCCGTACACCACATCGGTACATTTTGGTAAACGCACGTCCCGTTCACCTACTCTGCTTAAACCCAAACCCGTCATGGTAGGAATATTGGGCCATTTCGAAATGGTAAGTCACATTCTCGACCTCAAACTTAGTAGATTTGACATTAAATAGATTTGACACTTAAAGGATTGACACTAAATATAGAATCATTCACGTTTCAGGCCAAAATTGAATGGAATTTCGAGGGAATTGATGATTTATATAGAGTAGGACCTGTATACAACGCATTTTCTTTAAATAGTAATAAAAGTACGTTTGTTTAAAAGAAGTGATTGTATGCAGGAACCATAATTTTTCACACCAACAATGTAAATATGGTATATCCACTACCACACCATAACGCGCACATTTACATACAGAACCACCTCTACTCCACCAAACCAACTACTTCTCTATTCCAAGGAAATGACTATAAGAATGGATTTGACCATTGTTCCAAATCAGGAACAATTCGATTTTACTACTATACGAGAATATGGTAATAAGTGTCAAGCACTCAATTTCTACTCGTCAATCGCCAGCTGTCCTAATGATAAAGCAACACAATTCCTTACAGCCATTTACAGCCATTTACCGCCTTTTACAGCGTTTTACATCCCTTTTACTACTAATTTTACAGCCATTTACAGCCCTTTTACAGCCACCACTATTACTGACTACAGACACTTTTACAGCCACCACTACTACTGACTACTACTACTACTACTAGTATTGATTACTACTACTAGTATTGGCTACTGGCTACTGCTGACTACTATTGATTACTACTACTACTACTACTGGTACTACTACTGGTACTACTGACTACTGACTACTGACTACTGACTACTGGTACTACTGACTACTATGGATTACTAACTACTACTGACGACTATTGACTAGTACTACTACTAGTACTACTACTAGTATTGGCTACTACTACTGGTATTGGCTACTACTACTGACTACTACAACTGACGACTATTGATTACTGACTACTATTGATTACTGACTAGTACTACTGACTACTACTACTGACTACTACTAGTACTATTGATTACTGACTAGTACAGACTACTGACTAGTACTATTACTGACTACTGACTAGTACTAGTACTATTACTGACTACTACTAGTACTGGTACTGACTACTATTGATTACTGACTACTACTACAACTACAGACTACTGGTACTGATGCTACTGCTACTGGTACTACTGACTACTATTGATTACTGACTACTATTGATTACTGACTACTATTGATACTACTACTACTACTATTGACTACTACTACTGGCTAGTACTGACTATTGACCACTACTGACTACTGACTACTGACTACTGGTACTGACTACTGGTACTACTACTAGTATTGACTACTGACTATTGACTACTACTAGTACTGGTGCTACTACTGACTACTGACTAGTACTGGTAATACTACTAGTATTGACTACTGACTACTACAACTGACTACTATTGATTACTGACTACTGACTAGTACTAGTACTGACTTCTACTACTGACTACTACTGGTATTGATTACTACTAGTACTACTACTAGTACTACTACTAGTACTACAACTGACTACTACTAGTACTATTGATTACTGACTAGTATTGACTACTATTATAGACTATTGATTACTGACTACTACTATTACTGACTACTGACTAGTACTATTACTGACTACTGACTAGTACTATTACTGACTACTGACTGCTACTGCTACTGACTACTACTACTACAGTGCCCAAAGTTTACCTCTGACTGGTAAAAATGTGTTTCTAACTACATTTTGGTGTTCGATATTTCCCCTCTAAGGTATAAAGCATTTTTTCCAGAACTCCCTTCCAGGATTGATTCCAACTGGATATCAATTATACAAGTTCATTTGAGAACAAGATGGTGAGATAAACAGACAGACAGAAAAGACTATGAGCCAGGATTGAACATGGTGCAATGTCTGATTGGTCCAGTACAATAGAGGAGGTAGTATTTCTGAATTAGAAGTGAAGTGGAACTTAGAGAACAATCCATAGTCCGTTGAATTCCGAATTACTGTTGAATTCCGAATTCCTGGTTAGAGAATGACTGGTTAAGTACTGAGAAGTACTGACTGACTATTAGTACACAGTGACAACTCATCATCCTGGTTGCTGAGTACTGACTACGACTGACTACTGTTACTGCTACTAGTACTGACTACTGACTAGTACTACTACTAATACTACTACTACTGCTGACTAGTACTGGTACTGATGCTACTACTACTAGTACTGACTACTGACCACTACTGACTACTACTATTGGCTACTACTAGTACTGACTACTATTGATTACTGACCACTATTGATTACTGACTACTACTAGTACTGACTACTACTAGTATTGACTACTAGTATTGACTACTACTACTAGTATTGACTACTGGTACTGACTACTGACTACTAGTACTGTCTATATCCACTACTAGCTCCTGATTATTATCATTGACTACTACCAAGTATTACTACTAGTACTGCTGACTGCTACTGCTAATTACAGCTACTTCTTCAGCTAGCATTGACTTCTACTGACTACTACTGATTACGGCTATTATGATTACCAAGTATTACTCCTGGTACTGACTCGTGGTACTGACTCGTGGTACTGACTACTAACTAAAGCTACTAACTACAGCTACTATTAGAAACTGTGTACTATACTAGTATTACTGGTACTGACTACACTACTACTTACTGGATGGTACTACACCACTAGTACTACTGCTACTGCTACCAACTATAGCTAGTACTGACTTCGACTACCAACTATAGCTAGTACTGACTGCTAGTACTACTAGTACTACTGCTATTACTGACTGATACTACTACTACTGATACTGAAGACGACTACTGACTGATACTGATTACTAGTACTAGTACTACTACTGACTGACTACTACTGATACTAGTAGTACTATTATTAACTAGTACTGACTGATACTACTACTACTACTACTACTGCTATTACTGACTACTGACTACAGCTAATACTACTAGTACTGACTGATACTACTACTAGTACTACTGACTGACTACTACTGACTACTGACTGACTATTGGTACTACTACTACTACTACTACTGATACTAATACTGCTATTATTAACTAGTACTACTGACTGACTATTGGTACTGACTACTGACTGACTACTGACTGGTACTGACTGGTACTGCTATTATTAACTAGTACTGACTACTGACTGGTACTAGTGCAGCTACTACCATTATAGTTACTGCTAGTAAAGACACTGACTACTAGGTTTGACAGTTTAGTCAGTTTAGTCAGTTTAGTCAGTTTAGTCAGTTTAGACAGTATTTCAAAGTATAAACTCCTCCATTCAGTCGTCCAACTCATCTCAAGTCTAGCTTCCACACTCAACCATCCATCCTGGAACCTTTGCTTAACTGACCAACACATGCAATGTACCCCGGTTTATGTGGGTCCTGCATATAGCCCGCCCACCACTACCACCCCCACCCGGTGCAGGTACCCCGTCCCACACTCCCACAATCCCACATCATAGTATAAGCTCATGTTTCGACCGGATTGGGATACTTGCATATTGTACCCGAGATTGTGGCACTCTACAATGGCATTCGTTATAGGATGGGGCCAGTTCCGGGGACCGCGTGCGCCGGAATAATCCCTTCCGGGGCTTATATCCAGTTCCGACCCATTGACTTGGGTCGTTGTAACCTCCCCAAAAAAAAATGGATTTTCAATCTGAAAATTGTTCTAACATTTGCTTTATTTCAGAACAAACATATCTGATTTGCAAATCTGTATCTAGAGATTTGGAGGTGCTATGGGAACAAACTGTGGCGCACGTGTATGTCACGTGGATATATCCTGCATATAACCTGCATATCACGTGTTCTTCCGGCCAATTCCGGCCATTTCCTACCTCTTCCTTGGCTGGAATAGGCAACTGCGACGCCGGAACTCCTCATATCCGGGGCTTATATGCAGTTCCGACCTATTGCTTGGGTATTCCTTTGAAATTGACAACTAAACTTTTATACTTAGTGGACTTGATTTGTTTCATTCCATGAATCCCACAATCCTGATCCAGTTTAATAGCGTTTTTTTTCTTAATTGGCTGTGATTGGCCTTGATTATTTTATTACCTATTTAGGAAATTGAGGTTGATCTGCTAAGGCTAATTCTGGGCATTTTTTCGCACTGTTTTTGAGGCTGATTTTGGACGAGCGAATGGGTGCGAAAAGTAATGGAATCTTTACTTGCATTGCATGCAGGACGCGCACTCTTAACTATCGCTTCATACACTCCCATACAATATACACTCCCACTTCTTTTCCTATTATTTGAGTCTTGGATTTAGTACTGAGTTTTGACTTATATGTATGGACCTGCATATAATCCCAGCATGTAATATTATATGCATTCCTTTTCATCAAATCCTCATTTGAATCTTCTATGTATACTTGGTTGGACTACGCTCGGCTTATACTGTATATAGTCACACTGAATATTCCTGTATATTGGGTCGTTTCCTGTATACTGAAGCGCATTCCTGTACACTATAGACTAGTTCCTGTATACAGTACACACGAGCTTATATGCAGGTCGGCTGGGGGTCGGTTTTTCATGTTCCTGCAGTCCCTCCAAACTGAAACTTTGGATTTACGTACATACGACCAGTGAAATTAAACAAACGAATTTTCAACCTGTTTCACTTAGTGTGTGGCTACAAACCTACCCTTTTCTCAGGCACTTCTGCATGGTCCGGCATATAGTTGCTTCCGACATTTCAGCTCATAAACACCCAGTACAGATCTGATAATAACTTCATAGGCATCCCAATATACTACTAAATGATCCTTTTGGCATTCTATGTTATTCCCCGGAGTCGTGCGAAGTTCAAACTTCTAATGGGTGTGGTTTTACCAATATAAATTAAATAATACATTTTCATAGTGTGAATAGATGTAGTAATGATGTTCCAGTATCTTCTCTAGTATTTTAAAGTAGTGTAGCCGGCTTATACGTTGTGGTGGTGCAGTAGTGTATATAAGCACTAAGGGTATAAGCTCCGATAATCTTCCACACATAACCAATACCCTTCTAATTAACTAGCAGGGGCACCATTTGCATATCCTATAGTAATATTTATTGTCACTACTCTTTTTTTGTTTCACGTATACTTGTAAATGCTTTTGATTGTATGTGCAGTATAATATTATGTGCAGTACTTCTTGTGTGCAGTATGGTATTATGTGCAGTACTTCTTATGTGCAGTACATCATAATACTAAAGTAAATTAAAACACCAATTTTAAGAATTAGTAAGTATTATGTAATACCCCAAGATGAAGCAGTAAATCTCTTTAGATTTCTTCAATTCTAAGTATTCGCATGTATATATACATTAGCCACGCGTGGTGTCGTTTCTAGTTCAACTTGCTGTCGCCAGCCTTCTTGCGTCTCTGTACAATGTCAGCCAATACACCGCCCGAGTGCATCAAGCCATATTGGCGGAACTGCTTAATGGCCACGTTGATTTCTGGTCCCTCCTTATCTTCGATAAACTGCTCAAAGAACTCACCCTGTTTGATGAAGTACTCATAGCTCAATACCAACTTGTCATCGGAAATATCACTCAAGGAGTTCTTGGTTGAAACAGGTGTGTTGAAACCTTCGCCATCACCCAAGAACACTCCCAAGTGCTTTAACCGTTCAAACAACCCGGCCTGGTGTGCAGGTACCATACCACCATGTTCCTTGATCTTATACTCTCTATAAGCATCCTTATACTCATCGGCATTTGCTCTCTTAGAACCAGTCCAGCCCAAAGCCACCAATTCATCCTTAGTGACCTGCTTCTTGATGGGGTTTCCATACTTGAACACTCTTCTAGGGTTGAAAAGACCCAGATAAAGTACGAAGAAGATCCCCAAGACCTTAATGATGTGAAACAAGAAAAACACAATCTGAGCCCCCAAATTCACAGGCTCCTGCAAGTCCTTCACAAACACATCAGCAATATGATTGAAATCATAGCGAATAGCAAGATGAGAGATCAAATATGAAACCTGATTGGTCAAGCAAATTCCTGGGGTAGGCGAAACAATATCTGGTAAATCAGTATAAAGCCATACGATCAAAAAGGTAATGAAAGAATAGAATCCAAAGGCATGGAAGTGCCATACCGGCATAATCAACTGACCCGGCCAACAATGTTTCAGTACAAGTTCATCCATTTCTAACCTGCGCTGATACTTCTTCTGACCCGTTTCATAAGAAAATAAAAGCGCCCCATCCTCAGTCAAATATCCTGGAGCTGTGGATACATTAAACCCCACAGGTCTAGGAGAATAGAACACATTCGGTCTCAAAGAAATCGGTAAAGTATCAAAAATCCTAAGGAGATCGTGGAACTTGGTCTTGGATGAAATTTGTAAACAATAATCCTTCTCCATATCATCATTAAACCGTAAGTAAATCTCTAAAGCTGACTCAGCTTCTGACTCCTCCACCACTTCAATAGCAGCATCGGTTGAAACTTTATTAACTGAATTAGAAACCTTAGAAGATCTTCCCTTTTTAGAAACCTGCGATACGTTGACGTCTTGATTGGGCAGGGACATTTTGGGGAGAAAAGATGGGAGAAAACGCTGAGGAGGTGGGGCGCGGGGAGACTTTCACCCAACACTTTGAATTTACGCTGGGGTGTACGGGTGCGACATGGGCATTTCTGAGGATGGATATTTTGGCCTCCAAGAACCGGGAAAAAACGGGGGAAAAAGGGTAGGGGGTAGAATTGAAGCTATTTTTGAATGAAATCTCTAATTTTGGATAAAAATTTCCAAGTCTTGGTGCTTGAAATATTGGGTCTGGATGTACGGAAACTTAAGAAATGGGGGCATTTTTTGGTGCGGTGCGGTGCGTAAAGCGCACAATAGAGGGTAGAAAAGGCTTAGCCAACGGTAAAAGATTCGTTTATGCATTGCAAGGGATCATTTATGCATTGTAAGGGATCATTTATGCATTGTACTTCCGGATTAGGAAACCATATTTCCGCATTGGGATATTCAGACCGCTTTGGGAAAACTCTTTCCGCATTGGGATATTCAGACCGCATTGGGTTAGAAAATTCATTTAAAGATTGAGTAAGAAAAAGCTGTGATTCATTGATTTGGGAGATTTATGGTTATGATTATGGTTTGCAGTGTATGGTAGGAGAGGTACGGGTTTATGAGGGTTCCCAAGTATTTTACACATTGACCTAGATATTTCGAGACATTCTGGAGATTTCTCGAGTTTTTTCTCGGACACTTTTTACACGGGCGTTCATCATGTGTTTAAGATTATTTTGAAGAATTTTGACCCAATTTTGACTATTTTATGGCAACTAATTGAATTCTGGAAGACGTGCGAAACTCATAATTATCTGAAATATGGACACAACGGAAACCATTGATTAAAAAAAAGCATTGGTTTTAGAGAATTGCTTTCCAGAGGATTTTAAAGTTCCTAGAGGATTTTAAAGTTTCAGAATGTAGTATTAAAGATAAAATAAGACAGGCGTGTTGTATGCAGGACAGGCCAAATTTCATTAATTCAAAGGTCTAGAAATTAACATTTGATACTGGTAAATAGTAGTTCACAGTATGTCGATTATGTACTATCGAAAAAACAAATATAGGCGTTTTTAACAATTCAAAAAAGGGAATAGGGAACTTAAATGGAAGAATATTGTTTAAAGGGCCAAGAAAGATATCAAAAGGTCCAAAAAGTCCAAGAAATATCCTAATTTTCTCCTTTCTCTTTTCTCTTTTCTCTTTTCTCTTTTCTTCTTTTGTCTTTTCTCTTTTCTCTTTCTCTTTTCACTTTCTTCTTTCTCCATTAAAACCCCCGTTTCTTCTTTAATATTAAACCCGTACATCCCAAAGCTTAATAACTATTTTCTAAAGGTACATAAGGATTTGGTTTTCTTATTATCTTTTTAATTTATTAATTAATTATTTTTACATAGGTATTTATATTGTTGATCTTACCTATACAGTATAAGAAAGAGAGAGTTATGGCATTCGCAGTTATTCGTCTTCAACCCATTGGTTGTCCAAGGGAACACAACCCTTTTCGTGATCTTGGGAGCATTCTTGACGGTTCTTGCTTTGGCATATACAACCCCTTCTGCCACTTCTGCCACTTCTGCCACTTCTGCCATGTCCACAACGTCCACACCGTCCACACCGTCCGCTCCGGTGACTACTGGTCAGCCCAGCGAGCAGATCTAGATGAGGTATGAGGCCATCAAGCACGCCGTTTTCTTTTTTAAAAGTGCTATTTCTTTTTTATAAGTGCTGCTTCTTTTTTAAAAGTGCTGCTTCTTTTTTAAAAGTGCTGCTTCTTGTTTATAAGTCCTGTTTCTTGTTTAAATGTCCTGGTTGATTGGACGAGTTCTCGAGATTGGGGGAAGTAGTATGTACTGTAGTGTATAACAAGACGGCATATCACTATTTTGTTTGTAGTGTATAACAAGACGGCATATCACTATTTTGTACTGTAGTGTATAATCAGACGACATATCACTATTTTGTTTATAGTGTAGTGTATACCAAGTTCTCTTTGGTACTGAGTATCGAACCTCTTCACGCATGTTCGAAAATAGAATTCATGCTACTATACAAAGTTTGGTGGAGTAGTATGTTTAGGTAATCATGTGTAGAATGTCTCAGACTTTGAAGGTTCTATTGACCCGTTGAAGGCCTACAAAAAGAGGATCCATATTGATCTTCCCAAAGCTGTACCCACCTAACCCCAGATTCAAAGTAGAAGAATACTTGTTACTGGAGACCATCGTATCTGTTGAACAAGCAAGAAGTGAGACGTCTCGCCTGGGTCAATAAGTCGTTTCCAGAGGAAACAATAAGCTGCTACTCGGGATCGATCCAAGGAGGTTTCAGTCTGAGGTTATGGTATGACTGGTTGACATGAATCGGTTACTCTATGGATGTATGTATGGAGATTTGAGTATCCATGTTCGGCCAGAAGAGAAATATAGAGTGCTTTCCTTGAGTCAGCCTTAGTCAGCCTTAGTCAGCCTTGAGTCAGCCTTGAGTCAGCCTTGAGTCAGCCTTAGTCAGCCTTAGTCAGCCTTAGTCTATGGGAGTTTCACCGGAGGTACGCTTAGTTAAGGAATGTCCTGGTATTACTTTGCAACCACACAAAGAACTAAGAGAATGATATCTCTTGAATTACATGATTAATGAAACACCATTCCACCCTGGAGCAACCGATGAAAGATTAAGAGCGTCCAACACTGACTACTACTGATTACTGATTACTGACTACTGACTACTGACTGTTGAACAGGCGAAAAGTTAGACATATCTGGGTCAATAAGTCGTTTCCAGATGAAATAATAAGCAGTATATGAAATCTGGGGGAGGGATCGGTCCGAGGTTTTGGTATGAATAGGAGATGAATAGGAGATGAATCGGTTACTCTATGGATGTATGTATGCAGATTTGAGTATGTTACACCCAGAAGAGAAACATAGAGTGGTGTCTCTGACTACCAGAGGTTTCACCGGAGGTACGCTTAGTTATTCCTAAGTTTTGCAACCACACAAAGAACTAAGA
The DNA here is from genome assembly GCA_002374635.1 of Metschnikowia sp. 04-218.3. Classification (NCBI taxonomy): domain Eukaryota; kingdom Fungi; phylum Ascomycota; class Pichiomycetes; order Serinales; family Metschnikowiaceae; genus Metschnikowia; species Metschnikowia sp. 04-218.3. The sequence continues at coordinate 191,112 of NLAC01001951.1, forward strand.
TCATGATATCTCTTGAATTACATGATTGATGAAACATCATTCCACCCGTACATCCCTAAGAACTATTAAGATCCACGCCAAACAGTATGGACGACGGTTTTAGAATATTCTTGTCTTCCCTATATACGCATGTAGCCATACGCGAGATTACTAGTTTATGGTCAGTTCAGTTTATGGCCAGTTCAGTTTATGGTCAGTTCAGTTTATGGCCAGTTCAGTTTATGGTCAGTTCAGTTTATGGCCAGTTCGGTTTATGGCCAGTTCGGTTTATGGTAGCTGATATCACCAACACCCTGCCACCGAATAGATCGTCAACCTACTACAATACACAGGAGGCCTTTGAGACTCCAGTAGTATTAATCAGAACAGAAATATACCAAACCCAAGACTAATCATTACTACTAAGCCTCCACAATCTGTACTAGTTCTATTTGTATACGCATACCGTGAATTCAGAACCAGAAATACACTTTCGTACTACATACTGAAGTCAATTAAACTACCATTCGACCATTCTACTGTTCTACAGTTCTACTCGACCATTCTACTGTTCTACTGTTCTACAGTTCTACTATTCTACAGTTCTATTATTCTACTATTCTACTATTCTACTGTTCTACTATTCTACTGTTCTACAGTTCTACTGTTCTACCATACTACCATTCAACCATTCAACCATTCAACCATCCTACCATCCTACCATTCTATATTAGTCCCAGTGTGGATTTTCATTTGGTGTTTTCTCTCTAAACAAACATTCTTAGCTAACTACGAATAAACATTATATATATTGATTTAACCGAAAAGATTAAAGATGCTAAATTATTAGAACTAAAGGTTCTTAATACTTACCAACCAATGTTAATCTTATTGCAATGGTTAATGGAGGGTTCTTGTTGTTGGAGAGAGATCATAGGGTATTATACTTCTAATATACAAATAACCCATATGTAAAGAAATACCGTGGAAGTGTGTGGGTATTAGGAAAGAATGATCTCTGGAATATAGTGGTGTAAATAATATATATTAATTGTGAAATCTCAAAGAATGTCTCCACGTAGCGACAAAGAACTAATATCTACATGTATAGAATTAGCTAACTTTTAAAGATGTACAAGTAAGCTGACTTTTAAAGATGTACAATTAACTAATTTTTAAAGATGTACAATTCACCAACTGCTAAAGATGTACAATTAACTGACTTTTAAAGATGTACAATTAGCTGACTTCTAAAGATATACAATTAGCTGACTTTTAGAGATGTATAATTAGCTGACTTTTAGAGATGTATAATTAACCAACTGCTAAAGGTGTATATAATTAGCTGACTTTTAAAGGTGTATAATTAACCAACTGCTAAAGATGTATAATTAAGCTAACTTTTAAAGATGTACAATTAGCTAACTTTTAAAGGTATACAATTAGCTGACTTTTAGAGATGTATAGAATTAGCTGACTTCTAAAGATGTATATAATTAAGCTAACTTTTAAAGGTGTATACAATTAACTAACTTTTAAAGATGTATAATTAACCAACTTCTAAAGGTGTATATAATATACATATAAGAAGAACCTATATGGCCGGCGTATGGTCATATAAAACGTATATTAGATGCCATAATTATATCAATATCCTTATGAGACCAGGTAATAATTAACTTATATAGGTTAGAATTGATAGAACATATATGTTATTTATAGTGCCAAAACTCTAATATATTAAAATACGAAAACTCTTTATATATTAAAATACGAAAACTCTTTATATATTAAAATACGAAAAGACGATATATAGAAATACGTGATATGGAGATATCTAGGAGACTTTTATACATGATGGAGTTCCTTTATACGTGATGGAGATACATATGGTACTCTTGTAGATGATACAGGAACAAGTGACAGCACTTGGGCTGGAGGTACGATGGGTAAAGCGTACTGGAGGAAACGGACAGATTCTTATGTTGTGTGCAAGACAGACTCTTATGTTGTGTGCAGAGATTCCTATGCTATTTGAAAGACAGATTTCTATTCTATGTGCAATACAGTGTTTTGTTTGACGAAGAAGGCCGGATATGGTATAGGTTATAATCCCATTGATGTGATTTGTTACTAGTGGATCAAAGAAGGTTCTTTACTACGAGTGATATTGAACTTGGTGAAGTTGGACTTGGTTTTGGAAATAGAAATGGGGGCATTTTCTGGTTGCATGTATTGGAAGGAATTCCGAGGGCAGCGCACCCGTGCACCAGACAAGGTCAGTAGAAAAAGGCCCAATGCAAAGGAAGTTCTTTTTCATCGTATTAAAATATAAAAACGTGTTTTGGAATGCTGGAATTCCGGACTCCATTTATATGCTTTAATAGACTTTAACATGGTCTGGGGATGGTTTTGACTTGAATCTCCTCACCAAGAATCCACACTTCCGAGGGCTTTCCGAGGCCTTTCCGAGGCCTTTCCGAGGGCTTTCCGAGGGCATTCCTCCCATATCATACTATCACGTCTACCACCAATCTTTTAATCCCGGTTAATATGTCAGTCGTATAAAAAAGACGTCTTTTTTTAATCTACATACTATCACGTCTACACTCTAATTGTACTACAACCCATTGGTAGGAACTCTTCATAGATGTTCCGCATTTTGGACGTTTACACCATTAGTTCGCTGGGAATTCATTAACCACCGAAAAGATTAATCATGTTATTAGTCCAGTTACTGGAACTAAAGATTACTAAGAATTACCAAAGGGTCACCGAACTTTATGCCAAGTTTTAATGGTTCTATTGTTGAGGCTTATGGTGAGGGTTTGGTTGGGGATTCTGTACGTGATATGAGATCCTTTTATACGTGATATGAGATCCTTTTTACATGATATAAGATCCTTTATTCATGATATAAGATCCTTTATTCATGATATAAGATCCTTTATACATGATATAGGACAAAGTCACAGGCCAGACTGGAGGTATGTTTTGGCGTGGATCTTAATGTTTCCATACATTGGTACCCGGATGGAATGGAGTTTCTTTAATCATGTAATTCAAGAAAGACTTGATATCTTAGCTTTGTATTGTGGTTACTAAACTAATACCAGGAAGTTTCCCTTAACTAAGCGTACGTCCGGCTCCGGTGAAACCTCTGGTAGTCAGAGAGACCACTCTATGTTTGTCTTCTGGCCGAACATGGATACTCAAATCTCCATACATATATTCAAAGAGTAACCGATTCATGTCAATCAGTCATACCAAAACCTCGGACCGATCCCTCCCCCAGATTTCATATACAGCTTATTGTTTGATCTGGAAACTGCTTATTGGCCCATGCTACATGTCTCATGTCGCCTGTTCAACACGTGCTATATGTTTCGAATATTGCTAACCTTCGTATATATAGAAACCTCAATCTCTTTGTTCTTCAAGAACTCTAGGAAGTAAGCCACTTCAGTATTAGGCTCGGTCCTTTGTTCAGGTCTTCTAAACTAATGCTAGGAACTTGTTATTTCCTCTCTGAGCTCTTGTCATATCGACCCACTCCATCGCCTCTTATGTCTTCCTTTGATGACACGTCCACCAAGGTTGGACGAGATACACCACCCTCTAATCTATATTGTCCCTTTATATGTTTCATCTGGACCACTTTACCATGTAGTAGGTATGAGAGTCGCACGTCTATGTTCAAGAATGAGACTTGATACATTGTATAAGTTTTATTTGCGGACATTCAGATTCTGATGCCATTTATAATGAATACAAGAATGGTTTCTTCGTACTGTATGAAATCGAATTCCAAGAATTGATTATAGAATTCCTTGAGAAAAAAGTGATGCATGGTTTTTGCATCAGTTGGTACGTTTTGCATCATCACAATTAATGGTTTCTTACCAATTTATCATTGTTAGTCCTGAATTAGAATCAAAGGTTCTTAGGAATTCCCAATCAATCTTAATCTTATTGCAATGTTTAGAGTATGGTTTCTTGTTGGATGAAAGCTTAAAGCGTGGTTTCTTGTTGGATGAATGTTTAAAGCGTGGTTTCTTGTTGGATGAATGTTTAAAGCGTGGTTTCTTGTTGATGGTGTACTATCATGATATAGAGATATCCAAGGATACTCTTGTAGATATAGAACAAAGTGGTGGTGATTAACTGGAGGCATTGGTGAAGTGGTACGGAATTGATGAAAAGATACATGAGAGGTTACGTACAGAACAAACCCTAATCGTATGGCTGAATTGAGTTTCTATGTATTATATGATAAAGTACTTGGTTAATGGAAGACGAAGTTCGTGTTTGAACTTAACATGGACTTTACAATTAAAGTATACCAGACATAAAGGATTCTTCGGGAGTCATTTACTTAGGCAAACCTACCAATTCTATATCCTTTCCTTTCCCAGTTTCCTGTTTCCTGTTTCCTGTTTCCAGTTTCCTGTTTCCTGTTTCCTGTTTCCTGTTTCCTGTTTCCAGTTTCCTGTTCCCAGTTTCCAGTTTTCTACTGTTTTAGAAATTCTGGAAACTCGGGTCTTTTCAATATTTCTACTTTCCAAACATTCAGTGACTAACCCAAAATCAGTAAATATTTAATTCTAGGGCTTTAAGGTTTATTCCTACATTTACAAGTGTCATATGATTGTATATAAATTTGATTCGCCGTCATTCTGATTCTGATGCCATTTATAAGGAATTCAAGAATGGTTTCTTCATACTGTACAAGTCTCAATGTTAGGAATACCCTAAAAGCTCTAGAATGAGTATCTACTATGGATTAACCACTGAATTTAGGGCAAGTAGAAGGATTGGATCTTCCTTAGCCATAAAGGTTCCTTAATATGGATTTCAATAGATGAATGGAAAGTATATTGAGGTGGTCAAGTGACTACAAAACAGGCCACTCATTTCAAAGGTTTTCTACTCCTCTCTTTCTGTATGGATAAAGTTCTACGATGAAATTAAAACTGCAAACGGAGGATCCGGAGGTTTAAAGTCCTTCTTGTTTCACATCGCCATATCCGCAGAAATGTGCTTTGATAAACTTCACTTGCACAAGGGCCCATGTCTAGGCACATGCTTCACCTTGGCATGACCTTAGGCGATCTTGGCCCACTAGCAAGAATGAAAGGAAATTGCCCAGTGCGGACTTGATGACAACTTGATCACGTTCAGTATAGGACTAGAGGAGAAAGATGATTTGGTCGCACTATTCAAAGAAGGCTTGGACGCTTGCAAGGGTGTATAGAATATATGAGTTGATTCTCTCTAGTCAAATCTTCACTCTTTATAGATATGCATTACTTTAGGTACTTTTGATGGGTACATGGTTTAGGAGGTTCACCAGTGATGGGGTCGTGTGACACACATCCCACAAGCCAGTAGTTCTTGTGAACCCACAAGCCAGTAGTTCTTGTGAACTCAGAAGAACTTTTGCCATGCCCTTATATTCTCTTCTGCCTCGAGTGGGTCTAGGCCAGAGATCATATGTGAGCTCGTTGGTGTTCGAAAAGCACCCAGTCCCAAATGCCCAAATGCCCACGCACCATCCCAGCCAGAGAAGTAACTGTATGATCCCTTGGGCCCATAGATTTCCCTGGACCGGGTCACATCGAAAACACTTCCAGTGGTTACAATGTATATAGGAACTTTTGTATGGGTGCCATCAAAGGGGCTCAAGGCTTGGGTGGTCAAGTTGACTGACTGACTGGGCTACCGACTGAGCCATACTTTAAGCACCTGGGATCAATGATCCAGCTACAAGACGAAGACCATCTAGAATAGTGAATTTTGTTCTTCCGGAGGTCGACATCTAATAATGGTTTCTTCATACTGTACAAGTCTCAATGTTAGGAATATCCTAAAGGCTCTAGAATGAGTATGTACTATGGATTAACCACTGAATTTAGGGCAAGTAGAGGGATTGAAATTGCGTGAATTGCAAGTTCTACTTGATATGGATTTCAATAGATGAATGGAAATATACGTTTCCGAATTGCTATAGGGTGTTTTGGAAAGTTATGAAAGATGACCGAAGCGTAGAAAGTGGAAAAGTGGAAAAGTGGAGACTACAAAAGTGGAAAAGTGGAGACTACAAAGCCAGATCCTCACTAAATGAATCCTAAGACCCCTCGAAATGTATTCCCCGTATTCGAATATACAATAATCTAACTTTATTTAGAAACACTGGACCTGGTAGAGTTCTAAATAGTATAGGTACTGTCAAGTGTAACTCAAGACTCATGACTCAATACCAAACAACGTATTAATAGAATACTAATAACAACGTATTAATAGAATACTAATAACAACGTATTAATAGAATACTAATAATGAACGTATTAATAGAATACTAATAGCAACGTATTAATAGAATACTAATAACAAAGGGAATCTTGGTGGACTTAACCTATACATTTACATCAGTATACTTGTAAGCTTAACCCGTACACCTCCAAAAAAAAAAAAAAAAAAAAATCCAAAGAAATCCATATTGACAATATCAATTTCTTATACCGAGGTCTCTAAGATAAACCAGGGCAAGAACCTTAACTGGTGGCTTCAAGCTTTCTCGGAATTACCCAGTTTAGTATAGTCATTATTCCAGAGCCTAGAGTTGACTACTAGTAGTGAATGAGTTAGAGAATAGACTGACTGATAGACTGACTGAAATACAGAAAAACAGACTGAATGACAGACTGACTGAAAGAAAAACAGACTGAAAGAAAGACTGAATGACAGACAGGAAGACAGTCAAAACGACAAAGACTCAAAGACAAAAATACAGACTGAAAGACTGACAAAAAGACTCAAAGACTGACTGAAAGACTGACAAAAAGACTGACTGACTGAATGACAGACTGACTGACTGAAAGACAAAACGACTGAAAGACTGACTGACTGAATGACAGGAAGACTGAAATACAGGAATACTGAATGACAGACAGGAAGACAGTCAAAACGACAAAAATACAGACTGAAAGACTGACAAAAAGACGGAAAGACTGACTGACTGAAAGACAAAACGACTGAAAGACTGACTGACTGAATGACAGGAAGACTGAAATACAGGAATACTGAATGACAGACAGGAAGACAGTCAAAACGACAAAAATACAGACTGAAAGACTGACAAAAAGACTCAAAGACTGACTGAAAGACTGACAAAAAGACGGAAAGACTGACTGACTGAAAGACAAAACGACTGAAAGACTGACTGACTGAATGACAGGAAGACTGAAATACAGGACTACTGAATGACAGACAGGAAGACAGTCAAAACGACAAAAATACAGACTGAAAGACTGACAAAAAGACGGAAAGACTGACTGACTGAAAGACAAAACGACTGAAAGACTGACTGACTGAAAGACGGGAAGACGGAAAGAAATACAGAAATACAGACTGAAAGAAATACAGGAACACTGAAATACAGGAAGACTGAATGACAGAAAGACTGACTGAAAGACTGACAAAAATACAGACTGAAAAACTCACAAAAATACAGACTGAAAAACTGAAAGACTGAAAAAAACACTGAAAAACTAAAAGACTGACTGAAAAACTGAAAGAAAGACAGTAGTAGCAGTTGGAGGTGGAGTTTGTCTGGAATAACAGGACAAACACTAAAACCAGAATGGATCCAAATGAAACCGAAATGGGTAAATTTTAATTACATTTTAATTACATTTTAATTACATTTTTATGATTTTCAAGATTTTCATGATTCTCATGATTTTCATGATTTTCATGGATTTAATTAGTGTAGAAAACGATGTCCTGCATATATGCAAGGCAATTCAAATAGATCGACAATAATAATATACACGAATAATTTTATTTTGATTTTGATTTCTTTAATTCTTATTTTCATTCCATTTCTTTAAATAGAAGTAAAAAGATTCCCAACTCTTAAATATTTCATTGGATTCTTAGAGGTTGTTTATTTCAACGAATCACGTGACTCTACTTTAATCTATTCTCTTTTATTCTATTATTGACATTTCCTTTTGCAAAAAAAACACCAACGTTTATTCCAGATTAGCGAACACTTTAATCATATGCCAAGCAATTTAAACTTTTCATCTCCCAAAAAGGGGTATGTCTGTTTTTAGTTTTCCCATTCATAAGATAATAAAGAAGGAAATAAAGAGCGAAAGAAAGAGGAAAGAAAGAGGAAAGAAAGAGGAAAGAAAGAGGAAAGAAGAAAGAAAGAAGAAAGAAAGAAGGAAGGAAAAAAAGAGGAAAGAAGGAAGGAAAAGAACCAGGAGTTGGATAAATAATCATGTATTGTAGGAAAGTATCATCTGTAACATATAAATCACAAGAATTGTCAAGTCATATCCGGTATAAATGTGCTTATAATTATAACAGATTGACTATTGAAACATTCTCATAATGTGGGAGTCTAACTCGCTGGAAATCGATCCTTTCGTAAGTATGAACCTTGATGGTTGATTGTGTACTGATGTTTAGATAATTTGGGATATTTACCATATTTAGGAATCCCATATTTCTTATTCAAATTAAACAGTGTATTTTTAAATTTTAAAACAGTGTATTTTTAAACAGTGTATCCTTAGAACAGTGTATTTCTCAACAGTGTATTTCTCAACAGTGTATTTCTCAACAGTGTATTTCTCAACAGTGTATTTCTCAACAGTGTATCCTTAGAACACTGTGTAATCTTGGAATTGAGCATAAGTAAACTTCTCCCTGTTAGGAATAATCCTATAGGCTCTAGAATTGAGTATCTGTGACTTTGGATAAGCCATGAGGCCTTGGGCAAGTGGAACCATTGGACGTGCATAAACCATAAGGATTCCTTAGTATGGAATTCTAAATCATAAAAGATTACCCGTTTTGTAATTGACTATTGGCTGTTTTGGAAAGTCCTGAAAGATTCCCGAAGCTGTGGAAACTGGAAACAGAAAAGTGGATGAATTCTCTAGGGACCGTCTAAGGTAATTACCGTATTCGAATATACAACTGATATAACATTTTTATAAATCTCAGACGGACTTCAGTTCCAACACTATCTAGTGATTTCCATTTTCATTTGGTTTTCAAAACCCTTGATTGGATGTTTTATCTAGTGTTATTTCTACATGGAATGGAAAACACGGTAAACCCGTACATCCCATATTTCTATGCTTTACAAAAAAAAAGAATTGTTTTTCTCCTTCTGATTGTTTTATTACTGGTTATGAGTATTAATTACTTGTTTTGAATGTAAACAGACTGTCCATTATACAATACATGTTCTTGGAATCTCCACTTGTCCACTTGTCCACTTGTCCAATTGTCTAATTGTCTAATTGTCTAATTGTCTAGTCTCCAATCATCCATTTGTCCATTTTCCATTTGTCTAATTCTCCAATTCTCTAAAATTAAACAAATGTCTAGTTTCCTTAGTGAAAAATATCTATAAAAGTCAGGTCGGATCATCAAGGCGCGCGAATCCATGATCTTCACTTACCCTCAAAATCCCGCGCGCTCAGAACCTCCACACCCTCAAAACATACGATCCGCATCCTCCTTCCACTTTACTTATCTGGCTGGTCACACATGATTTTTTTATTGATTGAATCTATTGTAATGTTAAAAATATATATTGGTATAATAGAATGCTACTTTTTTTTTTAAAAAAAATCTTTTGAATTTGAATGAATTTGAATGAATTTTAATGAATTTTAATCAATTTTAATCAATTGTGTTTCATTTTGCTCTAAATTGCTCTATTTTGCTCGATTTTTCTTTTTTTTTTTTCGATTTAGCTCGATTTAGCTCGATTTTTCTCTCTTTTTCTCTTATTTTCTCTCTTTTCTTTTCCTTCCTCTCTCTTTTTCTCCGTTTCTCTCTTTTTCTCTCTTTTTCTCTTTTTCTCTCTTTTCCTTTCCTTCCCCTCTTTTTCCATTTCTCTCTCTTTTATTTGTGGCATTTTATAACTTGTATATTAAACTGAAGTTATGCAGTGCTAAGCCTTGCGCACCAAATCCATTGTTTGCAGCTAAACAAAATGCAGCCGCACACCAAAAAACACATTCTCTATGCACGCATTGTTAACGCTTTGTTGTCCAATAATTTAGATGAATTCCCTCTTGTTCCAATATGGTCTTTTCCTGCAGAGACGACCCCCAGCCATGTTTTCCGGTATAGACTGTTTCTTATCCTGCATCCATATCCTATATTCTTATCCTGCATCCATATCTCCCTTGTCATTGTTCTTATTGTGCTTCACTTATTTAATCGCCACTTCTCTCTTACTCACTTCAATTTCCTTCCAAGTGTTTAAATATATCTGATTTCCCATCTTGCTCCCCAAATCCCAACTTCCTCCCCAAATCCCATCTTCCTCATCTTGGGTCATGCAAATATCTTTCATGTTCCCGCTCTTGGCGGCGGTGGCGGTGGCTCTTCCTCAGATTAATATTAAGGGCAATAAATTCTTTGACTCGTCTACAGGAAATCAATTCTTAATGAGAGGTATTGCTTATCAACAAAATCCTTCTACTGCTAATTCGGGTTCTACTTATGCTGATCCATTGGCTAATGCGGCTGCTTGCCGTAGAGATATCCCTTATTTCAAAGAATTGGATACTAATGTGATACGTGTCTACTCTATCGATCCAAACAAAGATCATTCCGAATGTATGAAGCTATTGGAAGATGCCGGCATCTATGTGATTGCTGATTTAGGTGAACCTGGGAGTTCTATCAATAGGAAACAACCTCAATGGGACCTTGACTTGTTGAAACGTTATACTGATGTTGTGGATTCTTTACAACAATACTCTAACGTATTGGGTTTCTTTGGAGGTAATGAAGTGACTAACACCATTGAAAATACTCAAGCTTCCGCTTATGTCAAGGCTGCTATCCGCGATACCAAGGCTCATATCCGCAAAAACAACTATAGAAACATTCCCGTGGGTTATTCGGCCAATGATGATTTACAGATCCGTAAACCTCTTGGTGAATACTTTGCCTGTGGTGAAGAAGAAGATAGAGCTGATTTCTTTGGCCTTAATATTTATGAGTGGTGTGGCAATTCTACTTATGAACAATCTGGATATGCTGAAGTGACCAAACTTTACGAAAACATGGGCATCCCATTATTCTTTTCCGAGTATGGTTGTAATGCTGTTAATCCCCGTTTGTTCATGGAGGTTGGCACTATCTATACGAAAATGACTGAAGTTTGGTCCGGAGGTATTGTGTTCATGTACTTCCAGGAGGATAATAACTATGGTTTGGTTACTGTGGATGGTAACCAGGTCAAGAAGAGATCGGACTTTTCGAACTTGAAGCTGGAATTAAAGAAAGTCTCACCGGTGTTACACTCGGAACTGGCTTCTACTCCTACTTCATGTCCTTCTATATCCTCCAATTGGAAAGCCTCCATTGAGCTTCCTCCTACTCCTGACAAGCAATTCTGTGATTGCGTGGAATCTACACTTGAGTGTTCTCTTAAGCCTGATGCCGATATGCTGGCAATTGGTCCTATCTTTGGATATATCTGTAACCAAATGGACTGTTCTTCTATTGCCGGGAACGCTTCTGTGGGTACTTATGGAGAGTATTCTGCCTGTCTGACCAAGCACAAGTTGAGTATTATTATGAACGCTTACTACCAAGCTGATAAAGACAAACCGGGTAGATGTGACTTTAATGGCATGGGAATTATTAGGAAGGATATCCACAAGGGTAAATGTGACCAGTCTAGTGATTCGGGTTCCAAATCTGGTTCCAAATCTGATTCTGGTTCCAAATCTGATTCTGACTCTAAATCTGGTTCTGGTTCTGGTTCTAAATCTGATTCTGGTTCTGATTCTGGTTCCAATTCTGGCCCCAAATCTAGTTCCGGTTCTTCTTCAGGTTCAGGTTCTGGCTCCAACTCTGGCACCGGTTCTTCTTCAGGTTCTGGCTCCAACTCTGGCTCTAACCCTGGCTCGAACTCTGGCTCGAACTCTGGCTCTAACCCTGGTTCTAACCCTGGTTCTGGTTCTCGCTCTAACCCTGGTTCTGGCTCTTCTGGTTCTGGTTCCGGTTCTGGTTCTGGTTCTTCAGGCTTTTCAGGTTCTGGTTCTGGCTCCAATTCTGGCTCTGGCTTTTCTGGTTCTGGTTCTGGCTCCAATTCTGGCTCTGGCTTTTCTGGTTTTTCTTCAGGTTCTGGTTCTTCTGGCTCTGGTTCCGGTTCTGGATCTGGATCTGGTAACAAGGCCGGTTCTTCTTCTGGCTCTTCTGGCTCAGGTTCTTCTGGTTCTGGTTCTTCTGGTTCTGGCTCTTCAGGCTCTGGTTCTTCAGGCTCTGGCTCTGGTTCAGGTTCTTCTGGTTCAGGTTCTTCAGGTTCAGGTTCTTCTGGCTCTGGCTCTGGCTCTGGGTCCAAATCTTCTTCTGATAGCTCGGAATCTACTGGAAAAGATGTCTGTGCTTGTATGGAAGCTGGGCTTGGATGTGCCCTTCAACCTGATAGCGACGAATCCAAATTCGAAGGAATTTTCAAATTCGCTTGTGGATTAATTGACTGCAAACCCATTGATAAAGGTGGCCTCTACTCTTCATGTACGCTAGAACAAAAAGTGAGTTACGTGATGAATGCCCACTATAACAAATTCAATAAGGAACCTATTGCTTGCAGTTTTGAAGGTGTTGGTCAAGTACTTACTCCTGCCAAGAACTTACAATGTGATGCTTCTGATTCTTCTGAAACTACTGATTCTTCTGAAACTACTACATCTCCTGGAACCACTGATTCTCCAGAAACCACTGATTCTCCAGGAACCACCACAACTCCAGGAACCACCACAACTCCAGGAACTACTGATTCTTCAGAAACTACTGATTCTCCAGAAACTACTACATCTCGTCAAAACACTACATCTCCAGAAACAACTGGTGAACTGTCAGGTATCTGTGCTTCTATGAAGGCTAGTCTTAGTTGTACCACCAAGGCAGGTTCCAATGAAACGCAGGTGTTGAATGCTCGTAAGTGGGCATGCACACAGATCGATTGTAATGCCATTAATGAAGGTGGTATTTACTACTCTTGTTCTGCTGAACAACAAGCAAGTTATGCCTTTAATGCTTACTCCAAGGCCAATGGTAATAAAGAAGGTACTTGCTACTTTGGAGGTGTGGCTGAAATGGTCACGCCTACCGTGAACTCCACTGATTCTACCTCTTCTGAAACGACTGGTGAAGTGTCAGGTATATGTGCTTCTATGGAGGCCAGTCTTAGTTGTACCACAAAGCCTGGTTCCAATGAAGTGCTGGTGTTGAATGCCCGTAATTGGGCATGTATGCAAATCAATTGTAATGCCATTAATGAAGGTGGCATTTACTATACCTGCTCGGCTGAACAACAAGCAAGTTATGCATTCAACGCTTACTCCAAGGCCAATAACAATGCAGAAGGTACTTGTTTCTTTGGAGGTGTTGCACAAAAGGTTAAGCCATCTACTCAAACCTCCACTAATCTGAGAAGTGGTTTGAGTCCTGATATTAATGAAGAAGAGACCTCAAACTCTAAATCTTCTGATTCTGTTGGTTCAAACAATGAAAAGTCTGAAAAGTCTGAAAACAATGAAAAGTCTGAAAAGTCTGAAAAGTCTGAAAAGTCTGAAAAGCCTGAAAAGTCTGAAAAGTCTGAAAAGTCTGAAAAGCCTAAAAACTCTGAAAACTCTGAAAAGTCTGAAAAGCCCGAAAACTCTGAAAACTCTAAAAAGTCAGCCAGTTCTAAATTTGAAAAGCCCGAAAACTCTGAAAACTTTGAAAATTCAGCCAGTCCTAAATTTGAAAAACTTATTGACAATTCAGCCAATTCTGAATTGCAAGTTCTGAAAAATTCATCTGATACTTCTAATGAGATGTCAAATAAATTTGCCAATGGAGTCGCTCCCTGAGCTCTAATTGTTAACAGAGCTGTGGAGGCCTCTGGACATCCTGCGACTGTGGTATCCGAATCTTGGAGTACCAAACTGTCTATTGGATTTGCCTCATTGTTGGCCTTGGTCAGTTTCCTTTTCATTTCGTCCGAAGCATTGAGCTTAACGTTGCAGGTGGAACAAGTCTTGAAATTTCGAATCCGGCAGTTCCATCTGTTTTTTTGGGTGTGATTATATAACTCAATAACACATGCTTTTCCAGTTTATAATACATAGTATACATCAGTCACACGAGCTGAGTATACATCAGTCACACGAGCTGAGTATTAACTCAGTATTAACATACTGAAACAGTAAACACTGCATGACTCTGTTCATCCACTTCATCGTAGAAATAACTTAGTCATAACAAAGCTTCAATAATATCAATGACCATCTTCTCTCTCTCCTCTTTCCTCATCCATCATTAATATTATCGTCAATGACCATTTTCCGAATGTCCCAGAAATAATCCAGATCAAAGGGAAAGGTGGAGAGGTGATAGGTTTCGTCTGCTCCAAACCAGTTGTGCGTTTTCTTCCTGATCTTCTCCTCCTCCTTTTCAAAGCGGGCCATGGCCTTGCGACTAAGATGGAACTCGTCGCCTGCATATGCCCCCGGCTTGCCTGAATTGGCAGACTCCATCAGTGCCGTTCTCTGCGTAAATGTGCTGACTCCCCGGGGTCCCACGTTGGGTCTGTTTTGGTGTCCACTTCGTGCATACTGTGGAATATCATCAGGTACCAAATCCGATACATCATGAAAGACGTTCTCGGCCTCCTCATCAAGAGGATCCATGTTGACCCATCGAAGGTTGGTAGCATCGTAACGCATGTTACCTTTTTGGCTTTGAGGCTGCCGGAACTGGTCGCTGGTTATGAGCCCAGGTTGCTTCTGTTTCTTTGGCAGCCCCATTGCTTCATCAAACCGTAACAAATCGTGTTCATTTCCCTCCCACGTCTTTGCCGATGCATTGTACTTCATCTTGCGGTTATCCACCATTGGTGCATATGATTGGTCATTGAGAAACTTGACTAGACCAATGTTGCGTCGTGGTCCGTCCGCTGTTTCTACCACTTTTTTCCGTTTGGGGCTGCTTCGTAGCTGCATCTGTTTTTCCGTGATCTCCATGTACTTTTCAAGCAACTGTTTCTTGTGTAGTTCCATGTTGTAGTCGATATCTTCATTGGAAAGCGGTCTCCCTCGGTCATCGCTTTCGTTTCCCTCATCAATTCCCATTCTTTCGATTTTCCGGGACTCCCTTCTTCCGGCTTGGTTCCGGTCCTTTTCAGTATGAAACGACGGCATGCGGTCCAACTTCTTAATGAGCTTATTGTTATGGTTGAAAAACGGATGCTCCTTTGGACTCCCCATTTGCCCATTCAAATCCATGGTAGATTTGCTCTTTGCCGGGTTAAAAGTCTTAAGAGACCGAGGAAAAGCAGGCATGCTTGTCTTGTGAAGAAGCGTGGAACTGGGGGTCCGGAATTGCAGGAGCCGGTCAGGTTTGATGTTGGGCGAAGGATCACCTAGAAACCCATCCTCTATGCTCTCGAAATCATCCTTGGTGTACTCGTAGTTGAACGTATGGTCTGTATCGGCGAAGTCTTTGAGCTTGAGTGTCTGCACCTCGTCCCGGGCCTGAAGCTTCTCTTTCTGTTGGTCTTTTTGCTTGAGGGTATTAACATCGTTTTGGCTTTTGTATCTGGAATAAAGCTCCTTATCCTCAAGTTCTGCCTCCCTCTGGAGCTGTTGTTTGCGCTGGTTCAATATATCCCCTGCCCTACCAGTAGAACCCAGTTTCGTACCGCCCAGTTTCTTTGTGGTTTGGTAGATGCCACTCTCCTCCTTCCCGAAAATATCATCGATCTCCTCGAAATCCTCGTCGTCCATCTCCGTGATATCCGTATCAGTATCTTCACTATACGAACTGAGAGATCGGCGATTGGACGGAGAAGGCAACGATACCGTGGTCGGCAGTACCCAATCCTTAAGCCTAGCCTGATCCTTGGCAGAGAATTCAAACCCTTCTCCAAAAGAATCATCGTCATTGTTTTTTTCCGTGTAGTCAAGGAACACCCTGGGGGAGAGAGTGGCGCGGGCAGAGGTATCTCTTATATGGGGGCTTCTTCCACGGGAAAAAGCAGGTTTAAGAGCTTGGTTAACGTCCGTTTCGCTCGAGAGCCGGAGCGTATTGATATCATCTGAAAGGTTGCTGACTCCGAAAGGGGGAGGATTGTCTTGTAGAAAGTTGCTGTGGAGGTCTGTATCGAGGTCATAGTCGCTAAGATCTCGGAGAAAATCGGTATCTTTATCGCCCCACTTCTTTAGCTGCTCACCTTTGGCGTCACTGGATATTCGGGGGAGCATTGGGGGGATTAGCGTGGCGGACGGTGTAGTGACTTAGTCTTGTGGGTTATTATGGTGAGGTGAGAGTACCCACCGCACACCCGTACACCTTAGTATGTTCTGCATATGGGTGAAATTTCGGTTCCTGCATACAACCACACATCCAAGTATACACTACTATTTACTCTGAAACACGTTATTTCTATAGCTAAGTGATCTTGAAACATTAGAATTTCAAGCACCAATTAAATCTCTTGGTTATTAATATATCTAATATTCATAATGTTACACTACCCGTGCTCATATTTACTCGGGGCATTTTTATCACTTCTAGTGACTGTATACTATTAGAAATAGGTGGAGTAATCCTGGCTTCATTGACTCTTAGAGAATCAAATACTATTAATAGCCCAATGTTAATTATTCACCACATACTATCTTTAGTATGTCCTGCATGTACCCCACTCTTCCCAAGGCTCACGTGTCACCAGATTTGTAGATAAACAGTGAAATATATCTTGGAGGTACTGCTCAATATATCCATGTAATCTTTAATCCTCCATACTGATCTATGACAGAAGTAGGTAGTCTGTATAGTTCATGGACCTGTATAATTCATGGACCTGTATAGTTCTTGGACCTGTATAGTTCTCAGACCTGTATAGTTCTTGGACCTGTATAGTGTTCTCAGACCTGTATAGTAGACCAGTTGAGAGAGACTTGGAAACCCCAATGTTTGAGTCCTCGAAGGACCTGAACCCAGGTCTTGATGCTGGTGGAGTCATGGACTGAATCACCTAATAAATAATGTTCAATTCTGACCCAATTTGGGTAAAGACTCTAATTGTCCATATGCTCCTCATCCTTTAGACAGACTAAGCACACAGTACCGATTGTCTAAAGTACCAAAGAGTGACTGTCTAATGCAACAAAGAGTGACTGTCAAATGTACCAAAGAGTGACTGTCTAATGTACCAAAGAGTGACTGTCAAATGCAACAAAGAGTGACTGTCAAATGCAACAAAGAGTGACTGTCAAATGCAACAAAGAGTGACTGTCTAATGTACCAAAGAGTGTCTAGTCCGACTAAGGACTGACTCTGTTAAAATAATCCTGCAGGCCCTAGAATTGAGTATCTAGTGGCTTTGGATCGATCTGTGAGGTCTCAGGCAAGTGGAACCATTGGATCAGCCTGAGCCACAAGGATTCCTTAATATGGAATTCTTGAATGATAAAAGGAAACTAAACGTTCCATAACAGTTTGACGACTGTTTCACGACTGTTTCACGACTGTTTGACGACTGTTTGACGACTGTTTGACGACTGTTTGACGACTGTTTGACGACTGTTTGACAACTGTTTGACAACTATTTCACGACTGTTTCACGACTGTTTCACGACTGTTTGACAACTGTTTCACGACTGTTTGACGACTGTTTCACGAAAGCCCTGAATGCGTTACCCGGGACAGTGGGAAGAGTATATAAGAACTAGCAGGTTCGCCCAACTAAATCAATTCTCTAGGAATCCCTCAATGTTCATTTACCGTATTCGAATATACAACTGATATAACTTTGTTTATAAATGCCAGACCTGCTTAAGTTCAAACAGACTCATTTGAACCCACACTGAATATCTCTCTATACCCATAAAAGAGACTGAGAAGGAAATATTTTCAAGCTCGGCTGATGTTGGAAAAGGGCTGTATATCTGATATATTTATAGCTGGTGGACTGGTAGATATGTGGGCATAGGGTTATATTTATAGTCGAGGGATGATTCGTATATTTTGGTTTTGTAAACGTGTTTTGGTTTTGTAAACGTGTTTTGGTTTTGTAAACGTGTTTTGGCTTTGTAAACGTATTTCGGCTTTGTAAACGTATTTCGGCTTTGTAAACTTTTATTTTTGAATTGCTTTTTAAGGTTATATAAAATCCCCGGTTTTTCCCACTCGTTTATGTTTTTTTGCCCCTTGAGAATCTCTATTTACAGCTTTACGAGCACTTGACGTACCCTCCCCAAACCCCCCAAACCCCCAAATCTGACCCCCAAACCCCCAAAACTGACCCCAAAACTGACCAAAAAGAATTGAAAAAACTCGGAAATCCACTTTTGCCCACTATACCTTTTTTTTTATCCCCTCTATTTTCCCACTCCCTACGCTCAGAATAGAATATCCATATCATGGACTGCATACAGCGCGCTGACTACTACTACTACTACTACTACTACTAATGACCACTAATGACCACTAATGACTAGTTCTATTGACTACTACTAGTACTGACTACTACTGACCACTACTACTACTAATGAATACTACTGACTACTTCTATTGACTACTTCTACCGAGGAGTACTACTAGTACTGAAGACCACTATTTACTGACTACTCACTACTAATGACCAGCACTACGGCTACTGACGACTGACTACTACTACTAATGACTACTGACTACTGACTACTCACTACTAATGACCAGCACTACGGCTACTGACGACTGACTACTGGCTACTAGTACTGACTACTACTGACTACTGACTACTAGTACTACTGACTACTAATGACTACTGACTACTACTACTACTGACTAGTACTAGTACTACTAATGACAGTGCTACTCACTACTATCTACCGAGGAGTACTACCACTAATACTGACTACTACTGACTACTACTGACTACTGACTACTGACTGGTAATCAAATGTGCCTCCTTTTATCATACACCTTCTTGTTGAACAGTCGAGATGTATAACATCTAGCATGGGTCAATATGCAATTTCCACATGAAACAATAAGATCCAAGGAGATATCGGTCCAAGGACGTTTAAAGGGAAAATCAGTACTTCTGAATACCAGTTGAAACCATTTTTTTTTTTTGATTGTATACTGCTACAACTACAACTAAGTGGAGAGTCTGTATACTTTAATATCTACAACTAAGTGGAGAGTCTGCATACTTTAATATCTACAAACAAGTGGAGAGTCTGTATACTTTAGTATTTATCAGTTGACATGTGCAAAGTACATGAATCTCGGGGTATACATATCATATAAACTATGGGGGATGTGCATATTGTATATACCTCTATAAGCATTGGATGATCAGCTGTTTAATACCGTTTACTCCCTTGTTAAAAGTGTCAAGCCCAAATAGTCAATCCAAAAAAAAGAGTTGACCTCCAAAAATGTCCATGATCCAGTTGTTCAGTTATTCAAAGCTCGTTACTGTTCTCACTATTTCTGGTACGTGCGCAATGCCGACAGAAAGTATATCGTCAGATCTATCCTTAGAGGTCTTTGGAGATTTTAAGGAATAACTACGTTTTGGTCCAGAAAGGGAATATAAGGAGATCCCGCTCCTTGAGTCTAAGCCTTGAGTCTAAGCCTTGAGTCTAAGCCTTGAGTCTAAGGGGAAGGAATTAGCTCAGTCAAAAGGGAAACTTCCTGGTATAGTTTGACAATCACAACTATACAAAGAACTAAGATGACTATATCTCTTGAATTCCAGATTTAATGATCTCTTGAATTACAAGATTTTATGGAAGACCATTACACCTGGGACCAGTCTATGAAAGGTTTATATCTATGAAAGGTTTATATCTATGAAAGACTCTTATCTATGAAAGACTCTTATCTATGAAAAGCTCTTATCTATGAAAGGATTAAGAACCACGCCCAATAGTCCTCATGGTACACTGGAGGAGCCAAGTTTCTGTGTGCAGGACACCCGATATTCTTGGTGATACTACTAAAAAGTGGGCCCAGGCAAAAGAATTGCATGAGTACAAAAT
The DNA here is from genome assembly GCA_002374635.1 of Metschnikowia sp. 04-218.3. Classification (NCBI taxonomy): domain Eukaryota; kingdom Fungi; phylum Ascomycota; class Pichiomycetes; order Serinales; family Metschnikowiaceae; genus Metschnikowia; species Metschnikowia sp. 04-218.3. Next base: position 211,166 of record NLAC01001951.1, read on the forward strand.
AACTAGTTGAAAGAATAAGTGGGATGGTTTGGAATTATGGCGAATGGGTGGTGAACAGATTGAGTCACGTGACGCACCTTCTCAGAGTACCACATCTCATCCAGTCCCCACACTTCAACTTCCCGCAAACACCGATCTAGATGTCAAAATGAGAATCTTCACTCTATACCGATTTCCTCTTTCGGTAACTATATCTCTCTGTGACTCTTTCTGTTGGTGACTCTTTCTGGGTAATACTTATAGCTGATTCTTGGGTTGTCCTGCACACAGACCCCATGGGCGCATTCAAGGCTACTCTAATCTCCTCTCAAGGCACACTATGCACCTGGCTGCATAAAAGCAACCATCCGTCGTGACTCGTGGCCCCATACTAAGGCCCTTTGTGCAGGTATCCGTCTTCCATGAATCTTAACGGGTACTTTGGCCCCAGTCCCCCGCCCGTGTTGCCTCGGGCCGCCGATATCTTGGGTCCGCCCCAGTACCCCAAAGGATTTGAGAAGCGTCAACGAGACCAGGGTGCAGATTCCGCTTTGGGAAATAATACTTTGGGAAATACTTTGGGAAATACTTTGGGAAACTCTATAGACCTCGGATCCAATGATTTGGTGGACCTCGGGGAATATCCCAATCCGGCACTCTATGATTTCGGAGAAGCACCTTCCAGGCCATCTCCGTATGCACGGTTAGACTTCGAGCCTCTGCCTATTCCTAGTACCTTTCTTCTGAACAGTCCTTTACCCTCAGAACTCTTCAAGAGCCCCGGCCCCGAATTCACTCCACTAGCACTTCCTCAAATTCCCACCCCAAACAATGAAAATCTATATAAAGGGACCAAGGATTCCGACTCCAAAGACTCGGATTCTAGAGATGCCGATTTTAAAGAATCCAATTCCGACTCCAATTCAGATCAGAAGGACGATTCCAATGATTATAGAGCCACATCCAAATCTGGAGAGTCCAATTTTAGATTCAATGCAGAAACCATTGGGAAAGACCCTCCCAAGGTAGCACCTCGGTCGAGCACTCTCTACCGGATCGGGCCTCCGTTCCTGGACACCACTACAGTCCGGCCGTTTTTCTGCCTGGACACGCACGAACAAATGGTGCCGGAGATACAAGCCCGGTTCGACCGGGGGTTCGAAATGGGCGATGCTGGGAATTGGATTGGCTACAAGCGGAACTACTTTACGTTAGTACTGGCATTTCTGTTCCGAGGATGGGACTTGCATCGCTTTGCGCGTGGCCGTTTCCATTTACAGTCTTCCATAGTTAAAGCCAGTTCTGAAACGGGAACTAGAGGTTCTGAAATGGGAACTAGAGGTTCTGAAATGGGAACTAGAGGTTCTGAAATGGGAACTAGAGGTTCTGAAATGGGAACTAAAGACTCTGAAACGGGAAATAAAGACTCTGAAACAGGAAATAAAGAATCTGAAACGGGAAATAAAGAGTCTGAAACGGGAAATAAAGAGTCTGAAACGGAAGAAGCAAATCTTACAGATAAAGAACCGCCCGAAAAAATCGCGATTCGGTACTTTGCATTGGGCATCTCTGTCCATTGCAATGACCCCGAAGTGGACATTGGCTTGGTGCAACATACTCCCAAAAGAGACAAAGGCCCCAAGTTACCCACTCCCATCTACCCCACGGTTCCAGGCGGAAAATTGCCGGACCACCATACAGTCCGACTCTCATGCAACAAGAAAAATGGAGATAAGGTTCAAATGGTTAGCAAATGGTTTGAGATGGATGGCGATGCATACATGCAGGCCCATGAACTTTCTCCTACTCAAACAATTCTTTCAGCATATCCTTCCATGCCGGCCAAAGTGGCGCGGTTTGAACGCATTCAATTTACTGCCTCCCTTCGGGTGCGGCCTGCTTCGCACTCACTGCATTTGCCTAAACACTTTATATTGAGTGTGCACCTTTTGGCTTATATTGATAATGAGAGTTCATTGACAAGTCTGAAGTCTGGGGAATTTCAACAATCGAAATTGTCTTCTGTGGAACCCGTGGTGGTGGCCAAGGTATTTAGTGCGCCGCTTCTTATTCGTGGCCGCTCGCCTTCAAAGTACCCTACTGAACGTACTTCAGGTTTCCGTTCCTCTATCCAGAACTGACTGATTTTGATAATGTCATTGTCGTGTGATTTCATTATTGGTACTGGTCGACTGGTATTGGTCGACTGGTATTGGTCGACTGGTATTGGTCTACTGATAACATCATTAAAGATGTTCATTGCTGGTCATTACTAGTATAAGATTCACTGGTCATTGAACTGGTCATATAACTGGTCATATAACTGGTCTCATTGTTCATTGAACTGGTCTCATTGTTCATTGAGTGCTTGGACTGATGTTACTGACATTACTAGAAAAGTATTACTGATTACTGATTACTGATTGCTAATACGGAATTCACTGTTTGGGCATTAGTATACCGGTACAAGTATTACAGACACTACTGGTGTTACTCACTACTGGTGTTACTCAGTACTGGTGTTACTCAGTACTGGTGTTACTCATTACTGGTGTTACTCAGTACTGACTGATTACTGGTTTGCTAGATAGAATTATTACTATCGGTGTACTGGTGATCATTAAATAGAATTTATTTCTTGGTAATATAAATCATTAAAGCGTACGGATTCTCTTTCCTATATTAGTATATGAATCTATGGTGCACTGCATATAACAATATACAGGACAGATGCTTGGAACCGTTGACCACTTAAAATACTTATATGATTGTCCAGATTTGGTTGAAGATAATATTCAATCTCTCACATCAATGTGTCCAAATTCATCCCACCAGTCCTATAGTCTTTTTATATACTGTGGACTGCATATAACAACCCTATTTCCTCATAGTGTCATAGCTACGGATTGAATCAATGGATGGAATTTATTCTAATACTGAACCAAAGGCAAGAGATTTAATGCTGAACCAATGGTAAGAGATTAAATGCTGAAAATCAAAAAATTATTGGAAAATGGTACTTTTGCATCTATGGACGTGCGCGGCCCATAAACACTAGTGTTGTTCAAATTCATCAAAATCTCTTCAAATTTCTTGATATTTATATAGCTAATTCTTTGAAATGGGTTCTCAATGCATACGAATTTTCAATTCAAAATATTCATTTTCCCATTTTATAGCCCTTCTTTTTTGCCTAATACTTAAATGTGAGATATGCAGTTGGGAGTAATAATTCGCACTTTTTGATGGTTTGCAGTAATCACTCAAAAAATGGATACAAAAATGGATACAAAAATGGATACAAAAATGGAAACAAAAAAAGACTAGTTTCTTAATATAGCAGTAAACCCGTACCTCTCTAAAAAAATCTAAAAAAAACCATATAATTATCATATTTCTACCCACCTTTCCATAGAATATACTGAATACATCGCACTAGAATACTACGTCTCATGTTTCTCTATATAGACAATTCCCCATTAAGCACGATTTTCATATTAAGGTTTCATAGTCTAGCTATAATAACTCAGGTAATTTATCCCAGGTATAAACCCAAATCCGTAGATTGTAGTGTAGTGTATAAGGTGTAGTCTGTATACTGCCTGCACATTAGGGTCTATGCTGTTGCGCGTTTTCCTGTTGTGCGTTTTCCTGTTGCGCGTTTTCCTGTTGCGCGTTTTCCTGTTGCGCGTTTTCCTGTTGCGCGTTATTCCTAACAGTCGCATAAGTAGGAACCCCAAAAAAACCGTACACCGCTCATTGGTCTTTAATACTCTAAGAAGTAAGGTGCTTCAGTGGTAGTGTCAGTCTTTTCTATTTGTATAGTTAGTTCTATTATAACTCTTTCTGTCTCTTATATAATTGGACTTTTCATACCTTCAGTGGGACCCGCTTTATATTGTTGAACAGGCAAAATGTTAGATATCACATGGGTCAATGTGTATTTTCAGATGAACAATAAGCTGATGAAATCAGACGGAGGGATCGGTCTAAGGAGGGTTAAAAAGGTTTAAGGAGGTTTAAAAGGGTTTAAGGAGGAAAGAAGGAAAGAAGGGAAAAAAGGCTCAAGATGTTGAACCACAAGTTAATCACTAAGCAAACCGGCGACGCCGGTAAGGAGGTCACCGCTGTGTAGATTGTCCAGAGAAGAGACGCCAAGACCGAGGCCTACTTGGCCATTTTGATGGACAGAGCCACTCAAACTCCAATGATGGTGGCCTCCGCCCAGGGTGGTATGGACATCGAGGGTGTTGCAGCCAAGGACCCAGAAGCCATCAAGGCCTTCCCCGTTGAGTTGAACGTGGGTGTCACCGATGAATTGGCCACGCACCAAAAGGTCCAGGATGGCTTTTTTGGTGTTATGAGATTCCATAGATTTCGGGTCATGATTGAGGGTGGGGTATATTGGTTATGCTATGGTTACTTGAAGTAGCAATGGTTAGGATAAACTGGAAAATGACTGATGACTGATGACAGATTAAAAAGGGAAGAAGGGAAGAAGGGAAGAAGGGAAGAAGGGAAGAAGGGAAGAAGGGAAGAAGGGAAGAAGGGAAAGAATGATGGGGTGAGTCTGTGGTTGAAATTGAAGGAGTAACCATGTTAGGACCAGAAAGGAAACATATAAAAGCAGAATCTCTTTGAGTCAGCCTTGAGCCTGGAGTCAGCCTGGTACTTTGCATCCACAATAAAAGAACAAAGATGATAGATGTCTTAAATTACAATTGAGAAAGACCATTCCAGTCTATAATAGTAGTCTATGATAGTAGTCTATGATAGTAGTCTATGATAGTAGTCTATGATAGTAGTCAGTAGTTAGTACTAGTCAGTAATCTGTAGTTAGTACTAGTAGTCAGTAGTTAGTAATCTGTAATCTGTAATCTGTACTAGTCTATAATAGTAATCAGTAATCAGTAGTCAGTAGTCAGTAGTCAGTAGCCAGTACTAGTCACTACTAGTAGTAACAATTGAGAAAGACCATTCCATCCAAGTACCATCTATGAAACATTAAGAACCCTAAGAAGTAAGGCACTTTAATGTGCACGACCCGAAGTGAAGATAAACCAATGGTTATAACTCATCAGTAACCATTTGATATCAAAGTGATCATCTAACTCTTCTAGTATGGAACACTTGGCCATAGTATTCTCTTGATGGAATGTATACTAGAGAACATGGATTCCTGAATACAGAATGGTCATGGTATGGTTTGGGAACTCTTGCTAGCATAAAACATGCACTCTTCATGAGTGATATATAAGTCTTGATTTTCATCATTAGACATCTCATATTTTCATGATTAGACATCTCATGATTAGACGTGGTTAGAGGTGGTTAGTCATGGTTACTTGTCCAGATTCAGTCATTTCTATTTGTTAAGCTAGTTCTATTATAACTCTTTCTGTCTCTTATATAATTGGACTGTTTCATACCTTTAAAAAGTGAGAAACTCGCATTGAGACAGTGTTCAACAAGTTAGACCAAGATGGACTTATTGGAAATGACTTGTTCAAGCAATTTGTATTGTAGAACCAAATGCAGGAACTAGAATTGAAGGTAATCGTTCAAAAATACCAGCTGTTCAACATGGACTGGCCCAAACCGTTCTTCCCTCTTGCACAGGAGATTTGCTATAATGAAGCTTTGAGAAGACGACTCTAGGCGTTGCATGGCCGGTGGGAAGATTTGGCTAAGATGTGGGGACCTTTGCCGGTAAGAAAGAATGACTAGATGTAGATTCCAGATGTAGATTCCAGCTGTAGATTCCAGGCTGTAGATTCCAGGTTGCAGATTCACTAGCTGCCCCAGACCCAGATAACTCAGGCCAGTGATGAGTAGTCTTGCATTGAAGATCACGAGAATGCAACTGTGACCAATGATAACGAGTGGATCGTTTGAGGTGCTTCAAATGGAAGTACTGGAGTTGAGTATTTGGACTTGAACCGTGCGTCCACGCCATATGGCCATGACTCTGTTCTTTCGCCTCAATGGCATGGACAACAATTCTATAGAGGGAATCCGCTTTATAGAGGGAACCAGGTTTATAGAGGAAACCAGGTTTATACAGGAAACCCGCTTTATAGACCAACGACAGACCTGGATCCACAGAACGAGTCTCCGTCTGCCTCATCCTCTGGCCATTCTGATTAAACCTCATTCTTAATTATTCTTAATAAGATTTCATTGGCCTCTGATACCTCCATCGGAGTTCTCACCGTGACTTCCTCAAACCCCTCTTCTTGAATGCTCCTGCACAAAGGGCTTCCCCTCGGTCTCTTATTGGATCCCCCTTCTCTTGCTTCCAATACTCGGCCCGTTCCATTTCCACTTCGTGGCAGGTGTCTTGTGTAATTACATCTGCTGCTCCTGCATACTAAACCTATGGATTTAATATGCAGTGCCGATGAGACGTGCGAGTCTCATACATTCAACATGGGCTACTCCTACAAGTCTATCCATATCATTAATACATTAATACATTAATACAGTATTAAAATCATTCAACTGATGAATATCTATAACTCTTTAAAAACTGAAATATAATGGGTTCCTGCACACAAGACCCCACTCGGGTTAGGTGCACACCCCACTCTACTAATACACCTTCTAGTCCATATATTACCCAAAAGTATTCATTCATATCTTATATACATCTCCATCCCATTTATATATCCTCCATATAATACCACAAATTACATACTAAACAGTCCACCTTCTAATACCAGAGAATACCCTCCAGTATAAACACTATAGCATTATGTCTTCCAGTAGACTTCCAAGACTCCTAAGACTTCCAAGACTCCTAAGACTTCTACCACTTTTACACTTCTACCACCTCTACCACTTCTACCACCTCTAAGACTTCTACCACTTTTAGTAGACTTTTAGTAGACTTTTAGTAGACTTTTAGTAGACTTTTAGTAGACTTTTAGTAGACTTTTAGTAGCAGTTCTGGAAATCAAAATTCTAGGTATACTCACTGTATAGTATAATATTTCTTATGATATTAGTATGATATGAAATTAATCGTGGCTAGTATAGCTGATATGGAAGAATAATAAAAATGAGTAATGATTGATGACTTCTCAGTTCCCCATGTTTTCCTGCATACGTTGCTCACTCGTCGTCAGCGACTCCACTCCATTCTATCCATACTAGCCAATGCAGGAGACCAGCTCCCGAAGGCGAGACGCCCCAGAAAAAATGTCCATGGATGCTAATAATGTATCTGGCCAAGACCTTAAGGTCATCGATAAGCATTCTATGGAATACGTGGTGCGGTCGGGTATTGCCGGAGGACTCTCTGGTTGCGCTGCTAAGACTCTCATAGCACCGATGGACCGGATCAAAATTCTCTTCCAGACGTCCAACCCGGATTTCTTACGCTATCGTGGCTCATTTTTCGGTCTTTTTAAGGCTGCACAGAAGATCTGGCGTAACGATGGGTATTTGGGGCTTTTCCAGGGCCATTCAGTGACACTTCTCCGGATCTTTCCGTATGCTGCCATAAAATTCGTGGCATATGAGCAAATCCGGAGTGTTTTGATTCCTAATGATCAACATGAAAATGCTGTCAATCGCTTTATGGCTGGTTCGCTTTCTGGGCTTGCATCGGTGTTTTTGACTTACCCTTTGGACCTTATCCGCGTGCGCTTGGCGTTCCAGACCCATGCTTCCATTACCCACAGCTCCCTGGTGGATTTGGCTTCAAAAAGCGGCCTTTGGTCCACTATAAAACACATCTACGCTGAACACCCTCCCCATAGAGATACAGATCCCCAGTGGCTCCGGTTCATGCGCCAAAAAGTGCCTCCTGCACTCCTCCCCCTCTCCAACTTCTACCGAGGCTTTGGTCCTACAATCTTGGGCATGATCCCCTACGCAGGTGTCTCTTTCTACGTGCATGATACCATCCAGGATGTCTTCCGCTCCAAGTACCTTGCCAAGTACTCGGTGATGCAGCCGTCGACGCAGAGCAGTCTCAAGGTGATCAAAATCAAAAACGACCAGGAACACGTCACCAGCAGAGACTCGCGAGCGCCTCTCAAGCTCTTGGCTCAGCTTGCTGCAGGAGGACTTGCGGGCATGTGTTCCCAGACAGCAGCGTACCCGTTCGAGGTGATCCGGCGCCGTATGCAGGTGGGTGGAGCAGTCAACCTGGGCAAGTTCATGAGTTTCCGGACCACAGCCAAGTTGATATTTGCCGAGAGTGGCCTCAAGGGATTTTTTGTGGGCTTGACTATTGGCTACATGAAGGTGATTCCTATGGTGGCCTGTTCGTTCTATGTGTACGAGCGGTCCAAGCTATTATTAGGAATCTGATCCTTTTTCAGATCCAGACACGACAGTATGATATGGTACTGCTCGGATTCTTGGACGATCTTTTCCGATATCTCTCTATGTGGTGAAGGAAGAAGTGGGTCATCAAGTCTGCTTGTGATACAATGGAATATGTCTTGGAAGTATCGAATGGTTTCCGGTAAAAGGGAGAGATGTTATAGAGAGAAGAAGTCACCAGCAAATCCTGGTTTATGTCCACAAGACAATTCAAGGGTACGGAGAATCTTTCTACTGGTCTCAACTACACCATTGGTGACAATTGTCAGAGAACTATTGTACAGGAGAGTCCATGTCCACACTTTCATTTATAGAAGAATGACTGAAGAATGACTGAAGAATGACTGAAGAATGACTAACTATGAAGTTTGAGAGTCTATAGTCATGCCTGGATATGATGAGTATGGCAGACTGTGGAGTCAGTTATGTATATGGTCTGTTGATGAGATTATGATGGGTGATTATGGTGGTGTGGAAAGGTGCAGTTTAGCATTATCAATATATATTTATTATCAGGATTCGGTGTATGATGCTTCTTAATACACAATATCAATATACATTATAATACACATTACAATACTGTTCAATGATACGTTGAGTTGACTTGATATTCAAATTGGCTTTCGATTGAATGTTTGAACGTTTAAAGCTGTCCAGATATAAGCCTGTCACTGTAGAAGCCTGTCCAGATATAAGCCTGCCACTGTAGAAGCAGTGTCTATTTACATTAGAAGAACCAGAACCACTTGTTCTTCTTTGTTGGGCGAGTGCCGAATTTCGGGTTGGAAGCCGAGGCTGCGTTTGCAATGGTGTTCTTGGCAAGAGCAGCGGACTTGGAGAGCTTATCAGATCCGATCTTGAAGCCCCAGCCTCTCAATGTCTTGACGATCACCGGAGTAAAGGCTGCAGTCAATGGCACACGGACAAAAATAAACACAGACTTGTGGATTCCATATGCAATCACGAACTCTGTCCAGGAAAACCAACCAAACGGAGACCCGGAGTCGGATTTCACCACAAAGGGTTCTTTTCCGGACTCTTCAATCTTATTGATTTCTTGCATTTGCCGCAATTCCTCATCCGACTTGCCAAACCCAAACCATTGCTTGACTTTATTTTCATACTCTTCGATTTGCTCCTGGCCCAAAGAGTGCACCAAAAGATAGCACACGGGAAGGTCGAGCAAACTGAAGAAGAGATAGACACCCAATGCAGAGTAACCATACTCTTTGACGAGAGCCTTGATGCCTTTTTCCGCCTTGCCTCCTGTTTCACCACTCCCTTTTCCGGCATTGATTCCTGCTTTGGTGGAGTTGGGACGCCAGAATCTGAAGTTGGGCCTAGCCGAACTTCTGAGCTTGGAAATCATAGACCCCATTCCAAGCCGATTGGTGGCCTTCAGAAACCTACTCAAGGGCCGTCTGATCATGAATTGGGGACGCAAGAGATGCACGGGTGCAATCCGGAACCTGACGAACATTGGTGGTGGAAGTTTGATGAGAGGCGCAGAGGAATAGCGCAGTCACGTGGTCGCATTGTCCTGCACACAGTGGCCATTTGGTCCCAACATCTATAGTCCCAACAGATAACAGAGAACAACCATGAAAACAGAGAACACCTTTCGGCCCAATCTTTTTTCTCTATTCTGGGTGCTCACCGGAAAGTAGAAAAGAAACTCTCCTTTTCGAACTTCTCACGCACCCGGTCCAATACCTCACGTGAGTACACGTCCTCCAACTTCTCCTTCCCAAGTAATACCCGGGCCTCGTGGTTGCGCTGTTCATCCAAAGTCATCAACACCACATTCTGGAATGAAAGTCCCTTATTGCCGTCCCACCTCGATAATGTTAACCGCGTAGAAAACTCCGAGACAACTGACTTGCCCCGGTAAACCTCCTCCACGATATAGGGAATGTCCTTAATGGTAAAAGGCATGAACTGATTCAAGTTTCCGAGCCGAGACTCTTGTCCTGCCAAACTGCGGTAAATACCACTGAATAACTTGACTCGGTTCTTTCCCTCCACATATTCAGTAGGGTACCCAGCAATCGTGGTCAAGATGTGCGTGGTCAATGTAAGCCCAAAAATTCCTGGCATGGTACCTAAAACAGGCAAAATCCGAACACGGAAGTTCTGGATCGACGAGAGCTGGTCCACGTCTCCCTTGGCAATCTCCTTTGCATCCAAAGGAAGAAGCTGGGCCTTATTTGGGTCCGGCTTTTCAGCACTGAAAACAATAGGAATCTTATCGATGATTCCACGCCTGCTCAAGCGAATTCTGACGGACCGGGTCAAAGGATCCTCCTCTGTTTTAGAGATATCTGCAATGTTGATCCTGGTGGGATCCGACTTTAAGGCTGCTCCACCTGAAGAAACCACCCGGATCTTACGCTCATGGCAAAACTGCAACAAATCCACCTTGGTGTCGATGTTGTCGATACAGTCAACCACCAAGTCAGGCGTAAAGTCACCCAAAAGTAACTCTTCTCCACGTGACTTCACCCACAACTCGTTGAAGCACTCGATGTTGGCCCAAGGTGCTATTTTTAAAAGATGACGTTTCAAGCACGTAACCTTCAGCGTACCCACGTCTTCGAGCGTTGCAACTGCATGTCTGTTGAGAGAGCTCAAAGAGACTTGGTCAAAGTCGATGATGCGGATATTCTCCACTCCTGAGCGTACCAACATGGTCACAACCCACGACCCGACGCCTCCTGCACCCACCACCACGATGTTGTGGCTGCGGACTTTTTCCATACCTTCGTCGGTCAAAAACGCGTAGTTTCGAGCCAACTGTTCACGTATGAGTTCCTCGGAATGGGCTTTTTGGGGAGCTTCGAGCTCCTCTTCCACCTCATCGTTCCTGTAAAGCCGGTGATAAGCTTCCACTAATGCAACAGTAACGAATGCCGTTGACGCCACGATTGTGGCCAATCTGATCCCAGAGGTCATAGTGATGAGATGAGAAAAAGCGATGCGCCGAATATATACGCACATCCGTACACCATTATTCTGGCCTAATGTAGTAAATCTTGTAAACCATAGAAGATTGTCTTCTGTTTCTAATAATTTCTCAGAAACCCAGAATCTCTCTTCTATCACTCCTCACTCCTCACTCCTCACTCTTTGCTCAATCTCTTACTCACTCACTCTCTCAATCCCCCTTTCGGTCACCGTAACACCTCTATCTAGCTTTGAGGCAATACATTCTCACAGGAAACAATTCCTTCGGCAAGCCTTTTTGAACATCGCTGGCAATTAACTTGAAACCAGCCATTTCAAACAATTGGCGGAACTTGGCATCGCTTCGGGTGACACTAGAGTCCGTAGGGTCGAAAACATCCTCCACAGGGGCAATGTTTTCCTTGACAATAAGGGTACCATTGGGCATCAACGCATCCTTGCATCTCATCCAGAACTTCACCAATTCTTCATCGGGTAATTGCCCCACACACCACTGACACCACACAAGCCAGTATTTGCCGACTTTGGAGCTGTCACAGACCCAGTCCTGCATTCCAATATCGTAGATCGTGCCCAACTTGCCCATTTGAGCCACTGGAGCCAACTCGGCCTTCATTTGTTCCACGAACGGCTTCACGGGCTCCAACAAGTCGCACACGTCACTGACTTTCCATAAAAAGTCTCTGGTGATTCGGCCAATTCCTGCTCCCATATCAATGGTAAGCTTCTGGCCAGCCGGACACTCCATTCTAGCCAGGAGTTTTCTCAAAAAAGTGGCAGACCCGATGATGTCTGCCTTAGGAACAGGGGTTTGTTCGCCGAAACCACCAAGAACTCCGTTGACAGATGCGGGAACCGACAGCCAATAGGAGATGGCGTCATCGTAGTTAATAAGAGTGTTCAAGTCTTGGTCCACGAAGTCCTCTGCATCGGTGTTGATGTTTTTGACGGGCATTTTAGTTGAAGTAGTAAAGGAGAAATGATTTCTCGATGATGTAGAATGCGTGCAGGTGCGCATGTCGACCCGCTTTGGCAGCCAAAAATGCAGCCAGAAACACCTGATCTGATGACCTTAAAAATGTTTGGTAAAGAGGGAATAAATTCCTTCATATGTTCATTACCCACTAAATTCCTTCATATGTTCAATACCCAATAAATTCCTTCATATGTTCAATATCCAATAAATTCTCTGTTTTTCTTTTTTTTTTTTTTTTTTGGAATAGACTGATATTTTTTTTGATTGGACACCCCTTTCTTTCATCCAGGATTGATTCAAGATCCTCGTAATAATTATCATTATTCAATTATCCCAACTCAAAATCAATCCACTTCAAAGTTTACACACTTCCAGAAACCCACCATAGTAAACCATGAATTTCACCATTATATGTGTACTGCTATTTCCCAGATAGATAGCACAAGAGAATTAAGATAAAATAAAGCAGCAGAGGATAGGGCGGGGACAGCAACCTTTATACCCCATTTTCTTTTTGTGGTGCATACCCCTTTGTGTTTCAGACACAAAACGAGGGGCTTGCATTTAATCTCGCATGGGGTATATAAGGACGCCCTCCCTCCTTGGCAGCCAACGACTTTTGAGGCCGCATCACGTGCGCGTTCATTTCTGACGCGTACATCTTATTTATTGAACTCATTGAATTAAGTGATTGAATTAAGTGATTGAATTTAGTGATTGAATTTAGTGATTGAATTTAGTGATTGAATTAAGTGATTGAATTTACTGATTGAATTTACTGTTTGAATTTACTGATTGAATCTACTGTTTGAATTTACTGTTTGAATTTACTAATTGAATTTACTGTTTGAATTAACTGATTGAATTTACTGATTAATATTAACTGATTAATATTAACTGAATTTTCATGGGCTACTACGATATTGACGATATTCTAGCGGATGGAGAGAAGATTCCCTGCAAATTCAATCTCTCTGTTCCCGGCTTAGGGTACCTTGAAGGAAACCCAGGAAAAGGCATTGCTAAGGATACAAAGCTCGATCTCCCCTGGTGGCTAGCCACGGTTTTGGCGGTTTCGGTGATTCTGCCCGACACTGATGAAAGTTTCATTGACTTACTCGATCCAGACTTTATATCGCCCAAGGTTCTCAATGCCATCCACGCAGATCCCAGTTCTGTTGACTTGCACGCGATCATGAGTCATTTCTATAAACAGACGGAGAAGTGGGCAGCAATGTTCAACGAAACAACGTTGGTTGAGACCGTCATGATGCTCTTGAAGGAACGAGCCTTGGAGATCGATAACTACGCCAACAACTCCAATAAGCACGTGCACTCGAACTTCTTATACACTTTGGATGAGTTTGAGAAGAAACTCTATCGAACCACGGCGGAGAGCAAGAAACAAATGAGACGTTGGAATAGTGATTAAGCCGATAATAGGGGAGAAAATTAGAGGACTAAAGAGGATTACCAAAAGAATGTTTTAATAAGAGGACTGTCAGGAACTTGATGCGGATCTGAAATATCGGTGTCTTTTGAAATTATGGGGAAACTAAGATATGCATAGTGCAAAAGGTGATATTTGTGGAATAGTGGAGTCTAGCATCTATAGTGGAATATACATGGAGTCTATGCCTGCCGAAGCAGTCTACGCTTGTCTATGGGTCTATTTTATTGGTCTAAAATAATCCTTCGGAATCGGAACCACTGTCGTTAACCATCACGTCGGATTTCGGCTCCTTTCTCTTGCGTGAACTCTCCTGGCCGTTCTCAGCATTATCTTCGTCTTCGTCGTCTTCAATGGCCCGTCTCTTTCTTTTGCCCTTTTTGGGCGATTTCTTTGGTGATGCTGGTGCCGCCTCGTTATCGGTGTCGGACTTGTCGTTCAAGTCTGCACCCTCCTCTTCGTCAGTGTCGTTGATGAACTCCTTCTTGGCCTTCTTCTTTCCCTTCTTGGGCTTTTTCTGCTCATTTTCTTTGTCGTCTTCGGAATCATTGACAATGAGATTGGCCCGGGACTCCTCGGCCCACTGCTGGGCTTGTTCCTGCAACTTGGCTCTCTCCAAAGCCAAGGATTCCTGCTTGGACTTCTGCTCGGCCATGAGGGTCTCGAGCTCCTTGTTGCGATGCTCTTCTTCTTGCTGACGTACCCTCTTGGCCTCCTCGAGTTTGTCGTTCATCTCCAGTATGTTCTCCTTGGTTTCATCCAAACAAGCATTCAATCTCTTGAGCAAGGTGGACGTACCAATGTCTGCTCTGGCCTTCATGTCTTCCTTGGGGTATGGCGGATGCTTGCAAGAGTCGGAAGCCAAGGTGTTCAAGTGCAGGATAGCAGTGTTCAAGTTGAGGATGGCCTCGTTGATCTCTGATACCGTGCGGTCCTCCACGGCCTGCTTGGTGATGAACTCAGCGATCTGGAACTGGATGAAGGCAATGTTGAAAATGTATGGGCTTTTATCACCCTTGCACTTTTCCATGGCCTCCTCCGAGACCTCTAAGGCCTTCTTCAAGAAAGGCAAGTGTTTCTCTGCAAGTCCTCTTTGGTACCAGGCCCTACCAACAAAGCCCAACAACTTGGGGTCGTTGCCGTCGGCATATCTGCCCGAAGCAATCTCATAACTCTCGATGGCCTTGGAGAATTGCTTGAGTTCCGTCAACACGTGGCCCAAGTTTAAATACACCGAGATGTCGTTCAACGAATCTCGGATCTTTCTCAAGATATCCAAGCCCTGGGTGTATTCCTTGTTTTCAATGTACACAATGGCAAAACCTTGAGCAGCAAACACGTTCTTGGGGTCGATGGACAACACCTTGGTGTACAACTCCATGGCCCGGACAAAGTACTTCTTTTTCTTCTCCTTGTCCTCCTTAGTGTCTTTAGCCATGACACAATACACATTGGCCAATGAGATCAACGCATAGCAATCGTGGGAGTCGTACTCCACCAACGTTTGCTTTTGGTGGGTGGCATCAGCGTCGGGCTTCAAGCCAAACTTGCGTCCGAAGTTCTTAATGAACCAGCCATAAAATGACCGGATTTCAAGATTGGAAGCGTTGGCCTCCAATAAGGCCTTGACCTCATGTTCCAACTCGTGATTGGTGGATGTCTTTGTCACCACGGCATCCAAGAATAGAAGTCTCATTTTGGCCGAGAAGTAGTTGGGACACTCCACCAAAAGCTGCTTATACAACTCAATGGATTCCTGTGTGTTGGAGACCTCCTTGACCCGGGCCAAGTTGTAGGTGATGGAGACCTTGAGATCGTTTTTCAACTCGGGGTCCTGCACCTGGTCCAACTTGCTAAAGCCTAGCTCAAGGTTCTTGATGGCCTCCTCGTTGTTGTACCTTATGAAGTTGAAAACTGCCACATTATTGTATACTTCCAAAGGAGCCTCCTGACCAATCTGTTGCCTGGACTCAATGGCTTTTTGTAAGTAGTTCAACGACAGGGATAAGTCACGTGGCTCGTATAGTTTCGACAACGTCAAGAATGCATTCAATGCAATGGGCTCCTTATTCAAATAAGCCTCTGCTTCCGTCTTGTTGGCCACGGCTGACCCTCTGTTGTTGGACAAGCGGATATACCTCTCCAAGATCTGGATCGCCTGTTCCTGCTTTGTTTTGGACGTACTCTGCAGGTACAAGACACCTAGCGAGTAGTTGACCTCCAAGCACTTTGGGTTTGTTTTGAGAATGGACTCGAAGGTCATGGTAGCTTCTTCGATGGAGTTTCTTCCAAGCTGAGACTGTGCCAAGCCTAATTTGGCCAATAAGTTATGTTCGTTCAAGCGGATGGCTTCATGGAAGTATTTCTGCGATTGGGTGAAGTCATCCTTGGCAAAAGAGACCCTTCCCAACCAGAAGGAACAGCAAGACAGGATCTTGGACGAAAAGGTGGAGTACTTCTCCGTAGCACTTACACCGGCGTGCACCTTGGCCACGATCTTCTCAATGATCTCGTGGCTTCCTTTGGAGTAATAGAAAGAGCAGAGAGCCAACAAAAGCACGGGATTGTGGGGATTCTTGGACAGTAGCTGGGTCAACTCGTCCAACGACTTGGAGTAACCCTCCAAGAACAACTCATCTGATAATGAGTTAGAGAAGACATCATCAAACGAGGCCAAATTCAAAAGCATGCGAGGCTTATGATTGGCTGGATCCAACTCCGCTGCTCTTTGCCATGCGGACAAAGCCATGGGACGATCCTTTAAAAACCAGAAGCAGAGCCCCACGCCAATCCTGGGGTCCGGCTTGAGTGCAGGATTCAACACCAACACCTGCTGGTAGAGTTTCAAGGCATTGGCATAGTTGGCGGTCTTGCTCAACGTGATCTGTGCCTTTCCCAAAATGGCATATGTGTTGTTTTGGTTCTCCTTCAAGAGCCGATCGTAGATCTGGAGAGCCAAGTCCGCATGATCTGTGGCCATGTGCACCTGGGCTGTTCCAAGCTGGGCTCCAATAGAATCACCACCTTTTCCAAACGACTCTCCTGCCAAAACAGCACTTTTATCGCCACTAAGCCGCAAAGTCGTCCATCCAACCACAACATGTAAAGCCTGTAAATCGGCTTCGGAGAAGTAGTCCATATCAAGTCCAGTCTTGGCAATCACCAAGCCATTCAGGGGCAGCCCCGCCTGTGCATACGCCTGGGCAATCAAAATCCAGTATTTCACCTGGCACTTCTCTCCTGAGAGAAACAGCGTAAGTTCCTGGGGGTCGTCGGGCAACTCATCAATGGTGACAATGTCACCACTGGAGATGGCAATATCCACAGCAAGAGGTACATCAGCCGAGCTGCCAACGTAGTATGAGATGTCAGATGCTTCCTCCATTTCAGCAGGTCAGAATGGGAGTGAATACAGTCTGTTTTGATGGTGTTGGTTTATGAGGTAGTTTTTTTTTCGACCCGCACATCCGTACACCACACCCATCATTTGCGTTTCTGAATTAAGTTAACATAATGTGTAATTATGGCATAAACGATTGCTTGGAAAATAAGGTCTCGTCTATAGCATCAATTTCAGTTCCAAATTCTAGGTCTCCTGCATATTCCTCAAAAGGATCAAAAGGATCAAAAGGTTCGGGTGGACTAGATGAGTAGTCCTTGAAGAGCATATCAATGTCACGAAAACATGCGGCGATTTTGGAATTGTCTGTCTCTCGATCCTGTACTACCACATAATTGTATAGGATCATGTCAAAATCAGATAATGTCTGGTTGTGCAAATACCACTTAATGTATTGGACCCATAAGTTGTTCTGCCTTTGGATGTAGAATCTGCCATAGAGACAGAACAAACTGTAGAGGAGTAATATCCGCAATGCAAACGGGTTTTTGGCTCGGGTTAACTCCAGAAACTCCTCTTTAAGAAACGGTAAGAGTTTGTAAAATGGAATTGTGTAGTTATTCACAATGGACGTATGGAAACAAGTTTCAAACACTGCAATACTTTGGCGGAGGGTTTCGATTTCCATACTGGTTTGGGAATCAAGCTCATAAATCGAAGACTCTGGTGTGGTCTGTGTATAAGATCCAGTGGTAGCCTCTTTTGGCGAATTGGGTGATGATGTTGAGTTTGTAGGTGCTGATTGTGCTGGTGTTGACGAACTGCTAGAATTGAATATTTCAGAATCAAGTTCCACAAATTCAGACACAGGCACCGAAAAATCCTGGCCATTGACAAGTTCATCAACTCTTGGTTCCTGTTTTTTAAGCAAATAATAGAAATCGAGCTCATCATTCAAAGCCTTGACCACGTGGTACTTTAAGTCCTGTGGAGCCACAAACGTAAACTCCGTTAGTTTATGTAACATGGCCTCATAAACACCTGCAGAAGCATAACGCATCATATTGTGAATGCTCCGAGAATACGAAAGTAGATCGGAAGGTGGGTTGTGTTCGAAATCCACTAGCGGCATGATGCAATGCGGATGGAACCCAATGTATGTGAAGGTCAAGGTAGTAGACAAGTAGATGGTGGCCACGTCTGAATATTCAATACCTCTGGTAACGGCTTCTTGAACATGAGCAGCAGAAAGCTTGACCACATTGTCGAAAAAGACGTTAGTGCGGTCCAAAATACTGCTATCGGATTCTGAATCAATCGAGAGTCGCTCTAGAACATGCGAGAGGTCGTCGACGTTGAACTCCAAGGGGGTATGGAAAGAGGACTCACTCTGACCCTCATCTTCTGCTAGAATTGTTCGGAGGTTGGTGATTGGCCAAAGGTTAAGACTTGCAAATGCAAACACCGCCTGGCGCATGACGGGAGAAACTGCAAAGAAAGATGGGAGATGCCTGCGCCAAACGTGTTCTGCCCGGGGATTTTTGTTGAAGGTGAATACCTGAACACAATGGTCATTGAAAAACCGAAGGAGTCTATATTCAAAACGTGTGATGTTCAATTGAACCAGTGTAGAGTTGAACAGATGAACTCTTAGAGTGCTGTTTGCAACCTGGGCTGAGTCCTTGGCGGTGACCAAAGCTCTGCCACTTTGGCTTGGTAGCTCTTCGGGGTAAATGCACTCACGTCCTCGATGTAAGCAATACTCACAAGCTGGTTTTCCTTCATTGCACTGTGGTTAGTCTCATATAATTGCTAAGTCAGACAGATCATACATCTGCATATCAATTGAGATTTGTGAGGTTCAGGGACAGAATTGGGATTCAGAAATTCACATGGCCAAAGAGCTAGACACTCATATCCAGATGCTGTCATTTCCAAATTTCTAATACCACATGTATTGATTAAATCGCCACTTATATCACTGTCACACTGTCACACTTCTCCATATACTCTCTGGGGGTGAAAAAATTCTTGACATACCTTAATCTTAAGCCTCTTGCAACTGACACATCCTTTTCTCGATAACCTGCGCTTTCTTGGAGCTTCGGGCATTCTGTGTATATCAAGTGGATAGGCAGCAGATATCATTTTTGGTTTGGGTGCACGGGTCCAGCCGCGTGAGAGTGAGCATCTAACGCCTATAAGCCCAGTACCGAGTATTGGCAGCCAAAAAATAAATGACTATTATTAGACCAAATCGGATGACTTGTTTATTGCTGCTGTTTTCGTAAAAATGGCTGTGTTTTCGTAAAAATGGCTGTGTTTTCGTAAAAATGGCTGTATTTTCGTAAAAATGGCTGTATTTTCGTGTGTATCACATTGTTTCACTTTAGTAATAAAATTGTATTTACCCTTGAAAAAAACATTGGGCTTTTGTTTTGGCTCGAAACGCTGCTTTATTTGATTTTAGAAGATTTGGCTTTTGTACCAAGAAGTCGTCAAGAAAAAGGTTGCTGTTTATGTATGCGGGAATCTGCTCCTTATATACCGCTGTGTTTGTGGTTGCAAATGATGCATGCTCACAAAAAGAGGGGGTGGCAAAAGGTATAAATACACCCTTTCCGCTCTCTCACAAACACCCCACTTTTTTTTAACACAATCAAAAATATTAATCAACACTTGTCTTTTTCTTTTACCACATCGAGATCTGGCTTACGTCTATCTCTGTATGCCTGTCAGGGGTTACCAGGAAAATACATTCGTGAAACATCAATGATACCCTACCGAATATGGAAAACAAAGGTCATTTCAATTAGGAAAGAAACAAAGGTCTTTTCAATTAGGAAAGAAAACAAAGGTCTTTTCAATTAGGAAAGGAAACAAAAAATGCCTTTTTAACCTAAATTTAAGACTCTTTAAGATTTCTTTGTTGGTGACCTGCATATAAACACGTTGAATGAATCCCATCTGGCCAATCAGACCGCTTCATTCTAGGAGACAAAAACAAACCCAATTTCATCAAATTAAGTCTGGAACTCAGGCTATACACTATAAAAGAAAGAATTCCAAAAGCATCAGCAGTGGTGTTTGGTCAGGCACGTGCAGAACATTGCCGTACTCCGGGCTCGCTACTTAAGTGCAGTGATGAAAATTTGTGACCACCACACGTACCAAAAAAAATTTGAAGCGAACGTCTCATCTCCGCAACGTCGTCAACACTGCACAAGTCATCGCTTCTGCCACAAACATACATTTGAAAGGCCTTATAAAAGCATAATAGATCCCTGATTTGCCCAAAGAAGAAGAAAATATAGACTAAAATGGAAGACGCAGCTGCCAGGAGCATTGAAATGTGGAAGATCAAGAAGTTGATCAAATCCCTTGAAATGGCAAGGGGTAATGGTACTTCTATGATTTCGTTGATCATCCCACCTAAGGGTCAGGTTTCTCTTACGCAGAAAATGTTGACGGAAGAATACGGAACTGCATCCAATATCAAGTCCAGAGTCAACAGATTGTCAGTTTTGTCAGCAATCACATCCACACAGCAGAAATTGAAGTTATATTCGCATGTGCCAAAGAATGGGTTGGTGATTTATTGTGGAGATGTTTTAACTGACGAAGGAAAAGAAAAGAAATTGAACATCGATTTTGAGCCCTTCAAACCCATCAACACATCGCTTTACTTGTGTGACAACAAGTTCCACGTGGAGGCCTTGTCGGAGTTGTTGCAAGACGATGACCGTTTTGGGTTCATTGTTATGGATGGTAATGGAGCATTGTTTGGAGCCGTTTCCGGTAACAACAGAGAGGTGTTGCACAAGTTTTCCGTGGACTTACCCAAGAAGCACGGAAGAGGAGGACAGTCGGCATTGCGTTTCTCGCGTCTAAGAGATGAAAAAAGACACAATTACGTCAGAAAGGTGGCTGAAGTGGCAGTGCAGAACTTTATTGAAAACGATAAGGTCAACTGTAAAGGATTGATTTTGGCGGGATCCGCCGACTTCAAGAATGAGCTTTCCAAGTCGGACTTGTTCGATGGAAGATTGCAGGCTCGTGTGTTGAAGATTGTGGACGTGTCATATGGAGGAGAGAATGGATTCAACCAAGCCGTTGACCTTGCCAGTGAGACGTTGGCCAACGTCAAGTTTGTGCAGGAGAAGAAGTTGTTGAACCAATACTTTGACGAGATTTCCCAGGATAGCGGCAAGTTCTGCTACTCCATCGATGACACGTTGAAGGCTTTGGACTTGGGAGCTTGTGAGGTGGTGATTGTGTATGAGAACTTGAACATTGTCAGATACACGTTGAAGGACTCGGAGGACAACGAGGTGGTGGTCAACGTCAACCCTGACTTGCCAGACAAGTCGTACATGTTGGACAAGGCCACCGGCACGGAGATGGAGATTATCAAGGAGGAGATGTTTTTGGAGTGGTTGGCTGAGAACTACAAGTCGTTCGGAGCCACGTTGGAGTTTGTCACTGACAAGTCGTCGGAGGGAGCACAGTTTGTGCAAGGATTTGGAGGAATTGGTGCTCTATTGAGATATAAGGTGAACTTCGATGCATTGGTGGATGAGTCAGACGAGGACGAGTATTATGATGAAAGTGACGATGACTTTATCTAAGAGCCAAGCAGGTGGATGAACCATCTGAAGGATCCTTAAGTATTAAGTATTAGGATTGTGTTCTTCCATGCATTTGTTAGATGGGCTATAAGCCTATTCATCAGTGGGAGTAGCCAGATATATTAACTAGAGTATGGTCTTAATGGAGTTTGATTCTGGGAAGTACTCGGAGTATAGTGGAGAGTACTGCATCTGGCCGATCAAAACAGTAGTACCTTTTATAAGAATACTATCATAGATATATAGTATAAGTCCATGGCCACAGTATGTTGCTTTAGGAATAATCGTGCGATGCTCATAAGATGTAGGAGTACAGATGCCCACAAGATGTACTCCACCACTGTTAGTATGGTTCCTATAGCTGTATATATATAGTTAGTATCAGTTGAGTGGGTCCCCATATTGTAAAACGTAGATACAATTCTAGTTATTGTGACATCAGAGAAAAATTGGCCAGGAATGTATGTTCATGGTATGATTTGAATCCCCTAAATTTGGGTATCTTCTGTGTGGTTCATTCATACTCTTAAGGTTGAAGAGAAACACTAGCTAGTGGATTTTTGGAACACACAGTCTTCGCCTAGTATTCGTCAACCAGTCTGTATAGTCTGTATAGTCTGTAATCATAGTCAGTTTG
Organism: Metschnikowia sp. 04-218.3; assembly: GCA_002374635.1. Classification (NCBI taxonomy): domain Eukaryota; kingdom Fungi; phylum Ascomycota; class Pichiomycetes; order Serinales; family Metschnikowiaceae; genus Metschnikowia; species Metschnikowia sp. 04-218.3. Next base: position 233,474 of record NLAC01001951.1, read on the forward strand.
TATAATCAATGCTCATAGTCAGTCTGTATAATCAATGGCCAGTAATGAGTCTGTTTAATCAGTCTGTATAATCAGTCTGTATAGTCAGCCTGTAGTCAATGGCCAGTAGTCAGTCTGTAGTCACTCTGTATGGTCTGTATAGTCAGTAATCATAGTCAGTGGCCAGTAATCAGTATTCATAGTCAGCCTGTAGTCAGTAATCTTCGTCAATGGTCATAGTCAGTCTGTAATGGTCAGTCTGTATAATCAGTGGCCAGTGGTCAATGTTCATAGTCAGTTTGTATAATCAGTTTGTATAGTCAGTAACCATAGTCAGTCTGTATGGTGAGTTTGTATAGTCTGTATAGTCAATGTTCATAGTCAAAGCTCATAGCCAGTGTTCATAGTCAGTAATCATAGTCAATTTGTATGGTCAATGCTCATAGTCAATGTCCATAATCAGTCTGTATGGTCAATATTCATAGTCAGTTTGTATAGACAGTATAGTCAGTCAGTATAGTCAGTATAGTCAGTATAGTCAATGTTCTTAGCCAGTGTTCATAGCCAGTGGCCAGTAGTCAGTTTGTAGTCAGTGTTCAGTAGTCAATGTTCATAGTCAGTGTTCATAGTCAGTCCGTAGTCAGTCAGTATAGTCTGTATGGTCAGTTTGTATAGTCAGTTTGTATGGTCAGTCTGTATAATCAGGTTGTATGATCAAAGCTCATAGTCAGTAATCATAGTCAGGTTGTATAATCAGTCTGTATAATCAGTCTGTATAGTCAGTTTGTATAGTCAGTATAGTCAGTGTTCATAGCCAGAGTTCATAGTCAGTCTGTATAGTCAATGTTCATAATCAATGCTCATAGTCAGTCTGTATTCAGTCTGTATGGTCAATGCTTATAGTAAATGTTCATAGTCAGTCTGTAGTCAGTCTGTAGTCAGTGTTCATAGCCAGTCTGTAGTCAGTGTTCATAGCCAGTCTGTAGCCAGTAATCTTAGTCAATTTGTATGGTCAGTCTGTATAATCAGTTTCATAGTCAGTTTCATAATCAGTTTGTATGGTCAGTCTGTATAGTCAATGTTCATAGCCAGTGTTCATAGTCAGTTTGTAGTCAGTCTGTATAGTCAGTAATCATAGTCAGTTTGTATGGTCAATGCTCATAGTCAATGCTCATAGTCAGTCTGTATGGTCAATATTCATAGTCAGTTTGTAGTCAGTAATCTTAGTCAATATTCATAGTCAGTCTGTATGGTTAATGTTCATAGTCAAATTGGATAGTCAGTCTGTAGTCAGTCTGTAGTCAGTCTGTATAGCCAGTCTGTATAGTCAGTTTGTATGGCCAGTCTGTATAATCAGGTTGTATGATCAAAGCTCATAGTCAGTAATCATAGTCAGTCCGTAGTCAGTCTTTATAGTCAATGTTCATAGTCAATTTGTACAGTCTGTCTGTATGGTCAATGTTCATAGTCAGTAATCTTAGTCAGTAACCATAGTCAGATGGTATGGTCAGTCTGTATAGTCAGTCTGTATAGTCAATGCTCATAGGCAATGTTCATAGCCAGAGTTCATAGTCAGTCTGTATAGTCAGTATAGCCAGTGTTCATAGTCAGTTTCATAGTCAGTTCCATAATCAGTCAGTTTAGTCAGTATAGTCAGTCTGTAGTCAGTTTGTATAATCAGTGGCCAGTAGTCAATGTTCATAGTCAATGTTCATAGCCAGTTTGTATAATCAGTCAGTATGGTCAGTCAGTATGGTCAGTGGGCAGTGGTCAATGTTCATACCCCGTGTTCATAGTCAGTCTGTAGCCAGTTCATAGTCAGTTTGTAGTCAGTTCATAGTCAGTTTGTAGCCAGTTTGTAGTCAATGTCCATAGTAAATGGTCAGTAAGAAAAGTGATAAAGATCCCTTATTTCCGCGGGAATTGTGGTGCTTTATATATTCTTTTGGAATTGCAGCCAATGCTCGCGCATGTCGCCACCCGATATGCACATTCTGAAACCCCGCACGGATTTGCAACCAACCGAATATAAAAGCGAGGGTCCCCCCCCTACAAATTCGTATAGAATTTTTTTCAATGTCCTCTACACCATACTAAAGGTACACCATACTAAAGTACACCATACTAAAGTATCCCATACTAAAGGATCCCATACTAAAGTACTCCATACTAAAGTACTCCATACTAAAGTACTCCATACTAAAGTACTCCATACTAGAGGTACTCCATACTAAAGTACTCCATACTAAAGTACTCCATACTAAAGTATCCCATACTAAAGTACTCCATACTAGAGGTACTCCATACTAAAGTACCCCATACTAAAGTACACCATACAAAAGGATCCCATACTAAAGTACTCCATACTAAAGTACTCCATACTAAAGTATCCCATACTAAAGGATCCCATACAAAAGGATCCCATACAAAAGGTACACCATACTAAAGGATCCCATACTAAAAATACCCCAATTGATATTTCGTGGAAGAATTGGTACAGTACCAATTGAGTCTATCATGAGTTGCTCTAACTGTGATTGTGGGGCCGATTCTGTGGCCGATTCTTTAAAGTGTGGATCTTCAGTCTTCATTCATTGATATTCACATGTCGTAACTATACGACGTTCTTGTTGGGCCTCCAATTGAAGTGAATTAAGAATCTAGTCCTACACTATCAAAAGTGGTACTTGCATATGACAGTACTATTCTACTACACTATCAGAAATGGTACCTTCTCTGGAGGTCCGTAAGTGTAGTAGGATTTACGTGGTTGATATCAGAAACGCTTGAATACACGTTTTATGTTTACTCATGCAAGTGTCATTCCCAGTGAGTTTCTCCTTCCTAGAATTGACTCTTATGTTGCACCTGGGCTATTCTTTCATGCTCGTCAATCCCTCTTGACCATCTATCATCCAGTCCATTACTTGAAGCTTCATGGTCAAATTAATGCTTCTTTCCCTTGGTTCGTTTGGTCACGCCCTTCTTCCCCTTCAACTCGTCAAGCGCAGAAACATGCGTCATGCCCAAGATGGTCTTGGACGTCTTTCCCGTGGCCAACTGATGTGCCAAGTTGTCCAAGCCACTGGTCAAATATGACCGACGGTGGTTCTTCCTCAAAGGCTTGGCCAAAGAATCCTTCAACTGTGCCCGGACCGATTTCTGCTCCTCCACACTTAACGTCTTGGTCTCCTTTCTCTTTCTCTGCTTCTTGATGACATCGTCTTCAAAGGCTTCCACGTCTGAAAGACTGTCCAAGCCCAAATCCTCTGCGGCCTGCTTGACCCAGTTATCTTCCTTGCGTGTGGCTGTGGAAGCGACGGAACTGTCCGCCAACAATGAGGCCATGCGGACCCGTTCCCGGATCTGAGTCACGATATCATAGTCTATGGGCAACATCTTGACTCCGGAATGCGCCAAGTTACCTCCAGGATTGCCCGATTTGGTGCCCTGTGCTACCATCTTGCGGAGCTTGCGTAGAGGCCCCGACGCTTCTTGCGGCAGACAGAACATCACAGAAACTCCCTCCCGTCCTGCACGAGCCGTTCTTCCCGACCGATGCACATACATGTCTGCAGACCGAGGCAAGTGGTAATGGGCAATGTGGTCGATATTGGGGATATCCAAACCACGTGCAGCCACATCCGTGGCTACAAGCACCGACAGAGGGTTCTTGGCACACGAGGCCTTGAACCGCTCCAATGCCCGCAATCTCTGTCTCTGGATCATGGAGGAATGGATACCAAATGCAGGCATGCCCAAGTTCTCCAAGAGCGGAACAAGTCTACGGACCGATTCCACACTATTGGCAAACACTAGCGTCAGGCCCGGGTAGTTCAACACAAAGTAGTAGATGTACAAGTCCCGCTCCGTGGGTCCACACTCTACTAAGGCCTCGGTAACCTGGCCCGAAACAATCTCCTTGGGGTTGGCATCACAGAGAAATGGTCTGGAGTCCTTGAAGCGGAGTTTTTTGGTGAGCAAATCCAAGATCTCGTCATTGCCAATCAAGCCCGTGGACAGACCAGGTTTCTGAGTCTTCCCAGGCTTATTCCGGTCAAGTTTACCGAAAAAGTCCCGGGAAAACGTGGCCGAGAATACCAAGGTCTGCCACTTGCGGCCAAAGGCCCGTTTATCCCTGAATTTCTCAAGAAGCTCCAAGATCTTGGCAAACTCGTCAAAATGGCCATCCTGCAATAACCGATCGGCTTCATCCAAAACAATCATATCCGTCGAGGCCATGCGCTTACAGAGATCTTGGCTGCGCTCGATCAACTCAAGAAACCGGCCCGGTGTGGCCACCACCACCCCCGGTTTATACAGGAGAAGCCGTTCCTGTCTTTGGATGGAAAGACCTCCAGTGATGGACACGATTCCGTTTTGGGAAAGAGGTGATGTACGGGTAATGCTTTTGAGATGGTCAACCACCTGATGGGCCAATTCTCGTGTGGGGGCAAAGATGATGCCTGTCACCTCGGCCCATTGTCTCTGCAGTTCCATTTTCAGATTCAGATTTTCGTTTTCCTTTTCCTTTTGGTTTTCATTTTCCAGATCCTCCAGAATCTCCAGATTTTTTTCCTTCATTTCGATCGTTTCCCTCATTTCGGTGGCTTCTTTGGCTTCTTTGGCTTCTTTGGCTTCTTTGGCTTCTTTGGCTTCTTTGGCTTCTTTGGCTTTGGCTTCTTTCACTGCTATCACTTTCTTATAGTGACGTTCAAGAATAGGAATTCCATAAGCCAAAGTCTTTCCACTTCCGGTCGTGGCCTTTCCCACCACATCTTTTCCTTTCATGGCCACGGGAATGGTTTCTGTTTGAATGACTGTGGGTTCGGAGAAGCCGTTGGTCTGGAGCCCCAGCATGGTATAAATACTAAGTGCCAAGGGTTCCCATTTGGGGAGGTCGATTTCACTTTCATCCAACGGCGGGAGCTCGATATTGTGGAAAGTTCCCTGAAGGAGCTCATTGTCGAATCCAGTGAATTCCAGTTCTTCTTCAACATCCCCTTGATCCTCATCATCCTTCAGATCCTTCTCATCCTTCAGATCCTCATCATCCTTCAGATCCTCATCATCCTCCATATCCTTCAGATCCTCCAGATCCTTACCATCCTCCATATCCTTACCATCCTCATCAGTCTTATCATCCTTACTGGCCTTCTCATCCTTACTGGCCTTCTCATCCTTTCCGGCCTTCAGATCCTTTCCGGCCTTACCATCCTTATCACCCTTATCACCCTTCTCATCCTTCAGATCCATATCTTTGTTGCCCCTTTCCTTCCTCCGTTTCTTGTTCTTACCAAAGAGCTTGTCCAAAATGCCAGACTCCTTCTCCTCGTCTTTGGCAATGAACTCGGCCTTTCCATTGACCATTCTCACATCAACACCTTCCAATTCTTCCAAGCCAAAGAAACCATCATAGTCGCCAAGATTATCGGGGATATCCACGGGTTTCCAGGCCATGGTATCTGCACTGATGATCTTGTTGACGCTGGCGTTTTTCTCCGAGAGGGTGGGGGTACGTACGGGGGCCTTGACGATTTTGCTGCCTTTGACGATTTTGCTGCCTTTGCTGCCTTTACCAACCTTGCCAGCTTTTCCGGCCTTGCCGCTGCCTCCACGACCACCTTTACCGTTTTTACCGGGTTTTCCCGTCTGTTTTGGGACACCCATAGCTATAGTATTGAGCTCATCGCACCTGATGACCTTACCTGCGCACACCCGTGCACCAGCTATATGCACTACCACATCTTTACCTAGCCAGTATGCAGTATATTGTCCTGTGTATTAGTATGATACTATACAGGATATACGTGTTTATATGCAGGACATCATATTTCATCTTAGTCTCTACTATTACTGGATTGTTAGGTACTGATAATCTTAAATTGTGTTTTGAAATATATTTGAGGTTGTTATGGGTGGACTTTGTAGTTGGAGGAGATCCGAGGGAGCAGGGCTCCAGTTCCGGGGCTATTGAGGCAGTTCCGGGGCTTATATCCAGTTCCGGGGCTTATATCCAGTTCCGACCTATTGACTCAGGTCGTTTCATCCTCCGCAAAAAGAGATGAAATGCCTTAATAAAGAATTAAATCAACTTATTCGGTGTTAAGGAAGATTGAGTTATCTCGGGAACTTCGAACTTGGGGTGTGGCTCCTTTGGCGACATTCGAGGGTATCAGTCACGTGACCATTCCGAGGTCACTTTTCCGGCCGTCCAAACCATACCCTCGGAAGAAGCACACAAATCACGTGTCCTTCGCACGTGATTTCTCGCACATGACTCTCACGTGACTCTCACATGACTATCACGCGACTCTCACGTGACTCACATGACCCAAGCTCATCGCAACTCCCTTACTCCCTACACCACATGCTCCGGAAGCCCAAGACCATCACACGGGACGTTCGGCATCCCAAAACGCTTAAGCCTCAGAAAGCTCGACAGCTCATTCGCCGGTTCCACACGCTTGAGAAATGGAAACGGGCAGTTGTACGGTCTTTAGCGGTGCTTAACCCCGAAATCTCGGACGAAAACTACCGCCAGATTCTCGGAGCCGAGTATAAGAGTGAGATTAGCCGCTGGAAGAAGAAGGTGGCCAAAAACCCGGTGGAAAACGTGCAGATCGACCAAACGACGGGGCGTGGCGAGCTCATAAGTACACTCGCGAGGATAGATTGTGAAGAGGAGATCCGAGGGGGGTTGCACGTGTACCAAATGGCATCGACGGTAGGCCAGGACACCAGGCGAGGAGGAGATTCGCTGAAGTGGTTGGTTAAGGTGGTGACGGAATTGAAGATTTCCGGAATTCAGAATACTTTGGAGATTGGAAGCTTATCGGTGGAGAATTGTATTCTGCGAGACCCTCGGTTCGGCACTGTGAGCCGGATCGACTTGAAGCTGCAGCACCCTCGGATTCTTCAACAGGATTTCATGCACCGGCCGCTTCCGCATTCGGATATGGAACGCTTCAATATGATCTCTTGTCTGTTGGTAATAAACTTTGTACCGGATGCAGGAGGCCGGTATGAGATGCTTCATAGAATCACGGAATTCCTTCTTCCGGGCGGTCACGTGTTTATGGTTTTACCCCTTCCGTGTGTGGAGAATTCCCGGTATATGGATGAAAGGCTCTTAACCACGATTGTGGTGAGCCTTGGTTTGCACCCGAAAAAGACCCATTCTTCGTCTAAGCTTTATTATGCATTATACCGATGGGATGGGAAACGGGGGGGATTTGAATACCGTAAAAAGGAACTCCGGCTGGGGAAAACCCGGAACAATTTCTATATTGATTATAGAGGCATGACAACCGAGGGTAAGTTGAAAAGTCATGTTTAGATGCAGGAAACCGAATGAGTGCGCATTAACCGAATGAGTGCGCATTAACCGAATGAGTGCGCATTAACAATGAGTGCGCATTAATCGGTCATGTGACATAAGGACTCAAAGCATATATAAGATAATAACCCCACTAGGTAATTCTTATAGTATGCAATATTTGACTGGACTTAAGTGCAGTACCTGAATAGACTTAAGTGCAGTACCTGAATGGACTTAAGTGCAGTACCTTGAAAACATTTAATATTGAGGAAAATTTGGGGCGTTAGTCAAACCCTTTGTTCGATTGAATGCTTAATAGAATTGTCCTTTTAACTGTAGGAAATCTGCAACTTTGGTAGTGATTTTAATGATTTTAGTGATTCAAGTCATTTGGATTTGTGTCTAAATTCATCTGGCACTTTTCTGGAACTTTTCTGGAATTTTAGACCCGAGAACTGAAGGAGCGGGACCTCCTCTTTATATAGACCATTTCGGAGATCCCTTTCGGAGATCCCTTTTGGAGACCCTTTCGCGCCTTCCTTATTGGGAGAGTATTCTGCACCTTTCTTGCGATCCTGCACAGTGTGCACATTCGAAATCCTGCAGAATATGCACCTTTCTCGCGATCCTGCACAGTATGCACCTTTCTCACTATCCTGCACAATATGCACATTCGAAATCCTGCACAATATGCACCTTTCTCGCGATCCTGCACATTCATATGAACTACACCCGCCCCCTTAAAACTCTTTTACAGCATAATACCACTACTCTCTTTCTGGCGCCAACTTTAAATCTGGCGTCAACTCTATTTCTGGCTTCAACTTTAGATGGAAATATCAAATCAAAAGTATTGACATCTTGCTTCAATTCAACGACCTTGTCCAATATTCATTTGTTAATGCTTACAAACAAGCTAGACACCTTGAGTTTCAATGAATTCTATCATTGAGTATACAATGCAATACTAAATGAAATAGAAATGAAACTAATTGGTATGGTTCTGCATTTGGTTGAAAGAAGCGGTCTTTAAAGACTTTTCCATGAAAAAGGCATTGAAATCGGACTACTATTGAAGGTTATACCACCAAAGATTGTTTTTTCAAGAACCTTCAAATCCAGAGTTGTCAACGACTCTCTGTTTCTTATTCTCGTCATAGATTTAAGAGAACTCCTTTCAATTTTCATCATATTAGTTCTTTTGTTCATTACTTCTTGTCTCATACTAGTTCTTGTCTCATACTAGTTTTTGTCCATACTAGTTCTTGAATGGGGTGTCGGGTTCTTGTCCATACTAGTTCTTGAATGGGGTGTTGGACTCTTGAATCCTCATACACTTCATGAACACCGTTTGCAAAAGATTCCAAATTTGTCATTCTTGTTCTGCTCACAACAGAACGCTTCCATCTATGCACTTAAGAATATCTCTGCCTTCCGAGTGTTCCACTACTGTCACTGCAACAATGAATAGACGTATAGTCGTGAAACTCTCTTGGCTAGTGTATACAAGCTGTGGAAACTATCCTGCACTTTATTGGCCAAAGATAACTGGTGTTCTGGAACACACTAGGCCTTCTTCATCAGTGTCATTTATGGTTGTCCCGGGAACCCCAGCGATGTTCATGGTCACCCAGGTAATCCCGCTTGCAGTATGTCAGGTTGCTGTACGTCATGGGCCAGTGCCACTCGATCCAGTACTGATTTTCCGGCTTGTTTTCGGGCGCATATTGTGCTCCTGGGGCCATCATGCCCTGGATCATCAGGCTCCCTTCAATCTCAGTGGTCAAGAGAAAAATAAACTGCGGCGCTTTGCTCCTCCATAAACTGGTGATGGACTTTCTAGCCATAGCCTCAGATGCACTACATGCCGCTTTGAATGTGAATGGAATCCACCCTACAGTGTCCGGCTGCAAAGTATACTCCTTTGCCGGACGCCCTCTCAAGGCTGGGTACCTTTCAAGATCAGTCTCCTCCATCATCACCCATAAACTTGGGAGTTTGTCAAATACTTCGGGATGGTCTGTTGGATTCACAATGATGTTCAGCTTGGTGAAGTACTTTCGAAAAAGGTCCAACTGTGCAAATTCAGGGAATTCCGCCAAGATGTCAACTTGTCCCACACTTCCTGTACTGCAAATCCGAATCGATGCGTTATCAATATCATACTTAACATCCGCATGCTTGAAGAATTCATGGAGAAGGTACCGCAAGAAAGATCTCTCCACTAGCTCCCTTACAACCGTGGGCCAATTTGGATCTTCCCACTTTCGAATCAAACATAAGGCATCGTTGAACTCCGTCTCCGCTGTCAACTGCACTTCCTCCACATACTCCCGGAAATGTCTCCTCACCGCTCTGTTTTCGTCAAAGATCATATCCTGCCCAGGCTTAAAGTGCAACCCATGGAATACGCCTCCAAGCTGCATACTCATGAAGCGTATGGCATAAGTCGGGGATGAGTCCATGAGTCTGGCCAACTCTTTTCTTCGAGTGTGCTTTGGGATTTTATGGAAATACCCATTCACTATTTGTTTCCGGCGAACAGCACCGTACGAATCTGGTGAATCTGCTTTCACATACTGATGAAAATCTGCAAGTGAGTATTGTTCAGTTGAATTATTCTGTGCCTCCATGTGATTTCCTGTTTTTTCTTGATTTGTGCTGAGTTCTATTCCTTCATAATAGAAAGCTATGAATGACTCTGTGGCATTTTTCATGTTATGCTTTTGATAACACGTGGATAGCAGTTAGACAATGACGCCATCCAACATTATTCGATAAGAATGGGTTATCTGGACATACTGCACATACAGCGACATGTGCATACGGCGACATGTGCATGCAGCGACATATGCACGTACCGTCCTATATGCAGTCCGTGCATATATATTCAAAAGGGAACTCAAAATGTATCCAAATTTGACTGAATGTTGGCGCAATCTACTCTACACGATCTCAGTTAATATATAGAGGAGAATCTGATTGTAGTAAATATTTTATGAGATTGCATGAGATTTAGGCGTTCCTGCACATGGCCTCGTAAATGAGGTGGTAATTTTGCTTTGATTGTAATGTTTCCTTTTTTGATTTTTGGTTTTAATGATGGACTTGATTATTTATTAAAGTATAATTTCATTACTATTGTAGTGAAGTGGTAGTGCAGGTAGTAATATGGAACTGCATACAATGACGCACGACTGTATATAATGACGTGGGTACGTTATATAACAAAGAGTGTACTGAAAGTGATAATGTGGGTACTGCATATAAGAAAAAAGTACTGGAAGTAATAAAGTGGTAGTGCATGTAACAAAAGAGTACTGCATATAATAAAGGCAATGCATACAAACGCACTTCATATAAAGCCATCCTACATACACCCCGCGCCGCATATACACGTCCCGCATATAAAGTACCCACAACCACTACATCTACCAAAATAATAGACACCTCCAGGCAACAAATTTCATCCTAGACTTTAAAACCAAATCAAAACCAAATCAATTCAAAATTATATATAAAAAAAAGACTTGCACTGAAAAATACCGAAAACTCCTTCTTCTATTCCTTCATCTCTCAATTGCAAAAGTCTCCTCCTCTCGTCAAACCTTTTACTCTAATTCTCATGAGAATTAAAGTTTACAGAATTTTCATGAGAATCCTCTTGTTCTTAATTGTCATTTTCAGAATTGTCAGAATTAAAACCCATGGTTCTGACTGTAGCATCACGGTAAACTTCATGAAGATTTCCATCTTGTTCAAAAACCCATTTTCATGGTCAAAAACTCAATTTTCATCGTCAAAAACGCAATTTTCATGGTCAAAAACCTAATTTTCATGGTCAAAAACCTAATTTTCATGGTCAAAACCCCATTTTCATCTCCAAAAGTAAGGTTACAAATTGATTTTCATTGAAAAGGTAATTCCAAAGATTTAAATTTCATATATTCAATTGAACCATTTGGTTCTTTTCCATATTAGGAATAATCCTATAGCTCTAGAATGAGTATCTATTGACTTTGGATAAGCCACTAAATGTCAAGCAAATGGAACCATAGGATTTGTATGAACCATAGGATTTCTTAATATGGAATTCTTAAATGATAAACAGAAACTACGGTTCATAATTGACTATTGGTTGTTCTGAAAAGTCATCAAGATTACCGAAGCAGTAGAATGTGGAAAAGTAGAAGTAGAAGTAAAACTAGAACCTAGAAACTAGAAGTAAAAGTAGAAACTAGAAACTAGAAGTAAAAGTAGAAACTAGAAACGTATATAGAACTAGATGAATCGTCTAGGGATCCTCGAAGTTTATTTCTGTATTCAAATATACTACCAATATACCGTTTTATAAATCCCAGTCCAAAAAGGTTCTAACATGTACAGTAGATGGTCTTTATACGGTAGACAGTGGTATACAGTAGATGGTCTTATACAGTAAACAGTAGGCAGTACAGTAGAGTATACAACACAGTAAATAGTTACAGTAGATAGTACAGTAGTTGTAGTATATAGTCTTCTACAGTAGGCAGTACAGTAGATAGTACAGTCTTCTACAGTAGGCAGTACAGTAGATAGTAGATAGTACAGTAGTATAAAGTAGATGGTATACAGTCTTATATAGTCTTTATACAGTATATAGTCTTTATACAGTAGATAGTAAAGTAGATAGTACCGCAGATAGTAGATGGTATACAGTAGATAGTACACAGTAAATAGTATATACAGTTTTTATACAGTCTTTATACAGTAGATAGTAGAGTAGGCAGTAGAGTAGATAGTACAGTCTTATACAGTAGATAGTAGATAGTAGTAGACAGTAGATAGTATACAGTAGACAGTAATCAGTGCAGTAGAATAGTTGTAGTATATAGTCTTTATACAGTAAATAGTTACAGTAAACAATAGACAATAGAAAGTACAGTCTTATACAGTAGATAGTAGAGTAGATAGTAGAGTAGATAGTAGAGTAGATAGTAGAGTAGATAGTAGAGTAGACAGTACAGTATACAGTAGATGGTATACTGTAGATGGTACAGTAGATGGTGGGAATAATTCAAACAGCGCCAGAATCCAATACTTAAGGATAAGTGGATTCTAGTGCACAACATGCTCGTTATTGCATGCATGTCAATGCTTGCTGTTTCAGTCAATGCTTGCTGTAGTTGGTGGCTAGGGCGAGCAATTAAGAAAGTACATAAGAACTAACAGGTTCGCCCAACTAGAGAATTCTCCAGGAATGCTCGATGTGAAATTACAGTATTCGAATATACATCGCATATAACCTTGTCTATACATCCCAGCCCTGCGTAGTTCTAACATATACAGTCTTATACCGTCTTATACCGTCTTATACCGTCTTATACAGTCTTATACAGTAGACAGTGGTATACAGTACACAACACAGTAAACAGTATACAGTAGATAGTATACAGCAAACAGTAGACAGTATATTCAGTAGGTAGTAAATAGTATATACAGTCTTATACAGTAAACAGTATACAGTAAACAGTAAACAGTAGATAGTATACAGTAGATAGTGGTATACAGTAGATAGTGGTATACAGTAGACAGTACAGTAGATAGTGGTATACAGTAGATAGTAGATAGTACAGTATACAGTAACAGTAACAGTGACAGTAGTAGACAGTTAGGAATTATCCTACAGGCCCTAGAATTGAGTATCTAGTGGTGTTGGATTGACCAGCGAGGTCTCAGGCAAGTATAACCATTGGAGTTGCGTGAGCCACAAGGATTCCTTAATATGCAATTCTTGAATGATAAAATGAAACTACGTTTTATGATCCACAGATGACTGGTTCAGGAAAGAGGAAAGCCCTGAATGGGTTACCCAACACAGTGGAAAGTGGAAAGTGGAAAGGAGAATGTAGAATGTAGAATGTAGAAAGTAAAAAGTAGAATGTAGAATGTAGAGAGTAGAATGTAGAGAGTAGAATGTAGAGAGTAGAGAGTATAGAGTAGAGAATTCTCTAGAATGCCTCATGTTAAATTACCATATTCGAATATACAACTGATATAACTTGTTTATAAATCTCAGACCTGCTTAAGTTCTAACAGGTATTGGGTGGTATTCTGGATATGAGAATTATGGTTATGAACACTGTTCTGTTCTGAGAATGAGAATGAGAATGGTACGAGCCATGGATTAAATATCAGGACTCCTAAACCAGAATAATATACTAAACCAATACACTATTAACTATTATGGAAAAGACATGACTGGCCAAAATATCCAACTATTCCATTTTATTACTAGTCATGACACTAGTCTCCAATCAATGCTCTAAGACAGAAGATAGTAAGCAATAATGAGTAGTCAAGAGTCAGTAGTCAAGAGTCAGTAGTCAATAATCAACAGTCAATAGTCAGTAGTCAAGAGTCAAGAGTCAGTAGTCAGTAGTCAATAGTCAATAGTCAGTAGTCAGTAGTCAAAAATCAAGAGTCAGTAGTCAACAGTCAGTAGTCAAGAGTCAACAATACTCCTTGGACAAAACATGAGTGTTTCATATTCTCAATTGGTTTATTACAAATCACATAGTATAAACATTCATGAGGAATATCAAGAACTGTGTAAAATGATTGAAATCATTGGAATCATTGAAACTACTAAGTGATTCTGAACTCACTTAACTCACTGAAATGACTAAAATGACAGAAATGACTGAATTGATTCATTGGATTCACTGAATTGATCGAAATCACCGATTCTGAAATGATTAACTGTCTTAAATCATTGAAATGACTGAAATGACAGAAATCACTGGAATTTCATGAGGGATATCATGGAGAGATTTTTCATTATGAATTGTAAAAGGATTGGATTGAAAATCGAATTTTACATGAAGATAATTGCTTGGTTTATTATCAATAGGAAGACCTTTAGTGTAAGAGTAGATAAGTAATTCATAATGACTAGTTTGAGATGGGTTTTTTTATATTTTTATATTTTAAATTGTTGGCATTAATATTAAGAATGGAATTCCAAGAAATGGGCTCATTTGAATAAATGGTTGATGAGTAATATGATATAAAGGTTCTACGACCTGCATATACGGCGTATGTACTTACGCGAGTATGTATTATATTGCGCTTTCCTGTATATACCTTCTTTGGTACTGCATATACATCTTTGTACTGCATACACCCGATTCTTGCGTTTCCTCTTTTTATATCCCTTCAACTACATAGCAATTAAATCTAAATCTTGGTTCATCTATACCATCAATTAAATCTCCTCCCGATTTCCCAATCAAGAAATTTCATCAAGAGATTTCCCATGGTTAACCTTAATTATCCTGGCAATCGGGAGCCAGAATATCATCTCCACAATTATGTTGATTTAAAAAATCTATTCAAATCATTGACTCTTTCTCTAATCATCAGGTATCATTCTTTTTTGAAGTTTGGGTCTTGGAAAAGAGAGGGTCTCATATGATGAATCTGAAGAGTGCATTATATGCAGGACCCACTAATCATCATGGAATATTCTTCAATTTCGTGTAAGTAAAAGAGGCCAAGTTCTTTTCTTGAAAATCATAACTCTTCAAGTAACCAATTTTGATAATAATCAACACAATTTGGGAATTGGTTTGATACATTATTCCGGATTTATCCCATCGTCATTGTTCATATGTTTCAAAACATATAATATTCAATGTAAAAAAGGGCCAAGTTTTTGATTTGATTCCCAAAAACGAAAATGAACAATTGAAGTTAGAAATCGTGGAATTTCTTAATCAGAAATAGCCAGATTAAAGAGAAATAGCCAGATTTTCAAAGTAGGCGATCATCCATAAACTTCTTGGCATGTGGAATCAATGACCATAACTTCTCTTTAGAAATTGACTCCAAGAAAACTTTGGCTCAATCATTGTGACTTATGCCAAGCACTTTTTAGAATTCATTGACTAGATTCAAGCAATGAGGATGGCATGGCTTGTAGTTCATGGAGATGAGTGGAATGATATTCGGTAGAGTCCATTAAGAGAATGACTCTGAATGCTTGGCAATTGGTGGATTGGCAATTGGTGGTTTGGCAATTGGTGGATTTGCAATTGGTGGATTGGCAATCGGTGGATTGGCAATTGGTGGATTGGCAATCGGTGGATTGGCAATTGGTGGATTTGCAATTGGTGGATTGGTGGTTTGGGAGAAGTCTTAGTGAGTGGCTGGGACTATATCCAGTTCCAACCTATTCACTGAGGTCGTTTCTTCCTCCACAAAAAACATAGACTCTATATTTTCAAACGACCATGGATTCGGCATGGTTTCATGATCACCTTGTGTAAACGGGACCCTTGGATCTGAAGTGGGTGGGTCAATCCGGGATAGGTGGTGCAAGTCACGGGCTCACCAATCCACTTCCAACACTCCTATTCCCCAGATATCCACTCTAGATTACCAGAGTTTTGGTTGGCTGGAATACTAGGATCCAGAATATATCCTTTGACTTTTCACACATCAGAGTATAGCCTGGCAAGTACCTTAATAGCAGAGAAACCCGTACATTCCATGATGAAAATAAAGCCACGTGTGAAACAAACAACTGGGAATCATAACTGACTCGATTTTCCAGCATACCAACTTGATATTCTAATCCTTCAGAAACTTCCTGTCGAAGTGGAAAACTATCAGGTACTGTAGAAACCAATGATATAGACAATGATACAACTGCATTAGAGTCATTCTCAGTCTCTATTTCCAATTCTTGATCTGCATCCATGGTAAACGAAGCTACCTTTGTTTTTTATGGAAAGGTTATGTTTCAAACTGGAATAGCACATTTTGGGGATTTGGGGGAGTTTGACGAGATTTAGGCGGAGTTTCGACGAGATTTAGGCGGAGTTTCGACTAGATTTAGGCGGAGTTTGACAGATTTAGGCGGCATTAGGACCGGAAACCAACGACCAAAGTGTGATGACCAAGAAGAAAATGAAGATGAAACCAAAAGATTTTCCAAGACTTGTAGGTGTTTTTGACATCTTACAAAAGATGTATGGACTTTTCCTCTAGACCAGGCAATTGTTTCTCATCATCATCAGTGATTCATTAAAGAGATCATTAGAGTATGCCACCCCATTGAAACTCCAAATGTCTATTTTGTTGAAACCCAAATGACTATTTTGTTGAAACCCAAATGACTACTTTGTCGAAACCCAAATGACTATTTTGTTGAAACCCAAATGACTATTTTGTTGAAACCCAAATGACTACTTTGTCGAAACCCAAATGACTATTTTGTCGAAACCCAAATGACTATTTTGTCGAAACCCAAATGACTATTTTGTCGAAACCCAAATAGGCATGTTGATCATCAGAGAATCTCTGCGCTAACACATTTCTCAACCCCATCATCACGGATTGTTAAACAAGAGTTTTGATTTTTTAATCACGGAACAACTTGATATATAAGAGTTCATTTTGGTGGTTTTGGCTGATTAACCAATGGTCCAGTGTATCGAGTTGGAGTCCCAAACCGATAAATTTAACCATTGGCAGCTGGGTAGTTGATTAAGGACTTGGATATGGACATGGATTTTAAACTTGGACATGGACATGGACTGCCATTGGACTTGGATATTAAACTTGGACATTGGACATGGACAAGGACATGGATATTGAACTTAGACATTGGAAATTAAAGACTGGGACATGGTCATTGGATATTGGATATGGATATGGATATTGGACTTGGACTTGGACAATAAACTTGGACTTGGAAATTGGATATTAAAGACTTGGATATGGACATGGACTTGGACTTGGACATTAAACTTGGACATGGACATGGACATTGAAGGCTTGGACATTGGAAATTTGAGGCTTGGACATGGACATTGGACATGGATATTGGAGGTTTGGTCATAAAAGACTTGGACATTAAACTTGGCCATTGGACTTGGCCATGGTCATGAAAGACTTGGACATGGATATTGGACATTAAACTTGGACATTAAAGACATGGACATTAAAGACATGGACATGGATATGGACTTGGGCATAAAAGACATAGACATTAAACATGGACATAAAAGACTTGGAAATTGGACATTAAACTTGGACATGGACTTTAAAGGCTTGTATATGGACATGGACATTGGACATGGATATTGGACATTAAACTTGGCCATTGGACTTGGCCATGGTCATGAAAGACTTGGACTTGGATATTAAAGACATGGACTTGGTCATTAAAGACTTGGACATTAAACTTGGACATCAAAGACTTGTGTATTGGAGGCTTGGACATGGACAATAAACATGGACATTAAACATGGATATTAAACATGGACATTAAAGACTTGGACTTGGACTTGGACATTAAAGGCTTGGACATTAAACATGGATATGGTCTTGGACATTAAACTTGGACATTGAACTTAGACATTAAAGACTTGGACATGGACAAGGACATGGACATTGAAGGCTTGGATATTAAACTTGGACTTGGATATTGGACATTGAACTTGGACATGGACATAACAGAGTTAGATTTGGACTTGGACATTAAAGACTTGGACATTAAACTTGGACATTAAACTTGGACATTAGACATTAAAGACTTGGACATTGGAAATTTGAGGCTTGGTCATAAAAGACTTGGACATTAAACCTGAATATTAAACATGGACATTAAACTTGGACTTGGACTTGGACATTAAACTTGGATCTTGGACATGGACATGGTCATTAAAGGCTTGGACATGGATATG
Organism: Metschnikowia sp. 04-218.3; assembly: GCA_002374635.1. Lineage (NCBI taxonomy): Eukaryota > Fungi > Ascomycota > Pichiomycetes > Serinales > Metschnikowiaceae > Metschnikowia > Metschnikowia sp. 04-218.3. Next base: position 251,507 of record NLAC01001951.1, read on the forward strand.
GACCTGGCCATTGGAGGCTTGGATATTAAACTTGGATATTAAACATGGATATGGACTTGGACATTAAAGACTTAGACATTGGAAATTGGAGGCTTGGATATTGAACTTAGACATTGGACATGGACATGGATATGGACTTGGTCATGAAAGACTTGGACATGGACATTAAACATGGACAATAAACTTGGATATTAAACTTAGACATGGACATGGACATTGGAGGCTTGGACTTGGATATTAAACATGGATATTAAACATGGACATTAAACATGGACATGGACATTGGAAATTCGAGGCTTGGTCATTAGACTTGGTCATTGAACTTAGACATTAAAGACTTAGACATTGGACATGGACATGGATATGGACTTGGTCATTAAAGACTTGGTCATAAAACATGGATATTGGACATGGATATTAAAGACTTGGACATTGAACTTGGACATTAAAGACTTGGTCATTAAAGACTTGGTCATTAAAGGCTTGGACTTGGACTTGGTCATGGACTTGGCCATTGAAGGCTTGGATATTAAACTTGGACTTGGATATTGGACATTGAACTTGGACATGGAAATTGGATATTAAAGACTTGGATCTTGGTCATTAAAGACTTGGACATTGGAAATTTGAGGCTTGGATATTAAAGACATGGACTTGGATTTGGATATTAAAGACTTGGACTTGGATTTGGATATTAAACTTGCACTTGGTCATTAAGGACTTGGACATGGACATTAAACATGGACATTAAACATGGACATGGACATGGATATTGGACTTGGTCATTAAAGACTTGGATATTAAAGACTTGAATTTGGACATTAAAGACTTGGACATTGAACTTAGACATTAAACTTAGACATTAAAGACTTGGACATGGATATGGACTTGGGCATAAAAGACTTGGACTTGGATTTGGACATTAAACTTGGATATTAAAGACTTGGACATTAAACATGGACATTAAAGACTTGGACATGGACATTAAACTTGGACTTGGTCATAAAACATGGATATTGGACATGGATATTAAAGACTTGGACATTGGAGGCTTGGATATTAAAGACTTGGACATTAAAGACTTGGATATTAAAGGCTTGGACTTGGACTTGGTCATGGACTTGGCCATTAAAGACTTGGATATTGGAAATTCGAGGCTTGGTCATTAGACTTGGTCATTGAACTTAGACATTAAAGACTTGGACATTGGAGGCTTGGATATTAAAGACTTGGACATTAAAGACTTGGATATTGGAAATTCGAGGCTTGGTCATTAGACTTGGTCATTGAACTTAGACATTAAAGACTTGGACACGGACAAGGACATGGATATTGAACTTAGACATTGGAAACTAAAGACTTGGACATGGTCATTGTATATTGGACATGGATATGGACATGGACATTAAACATGGACATTAAACTTAGACATGGACATGGACTTGGCCATTGAAGGCTTGGATATTAAACTTGGACTTGGATATTGGACATTGAACTTGGACATGGACATAACAGAGTTGGACTTGGACTTGGACTTGGACATTAAACTTGGACATGCACATTAAACATGGACAATAAACTTGGATCATGGACTTGGACTTGGATATTAAAGACTTGGACATTAAAGACTTGGACATTAAACATGGTCATGGACTTGGACTTGGGCATAAAAGACATAGACATTAAACATGGACATAAAAGACTTGGAAATTGGACATTAAACTTGGACATGGA